>APFE030619092.1:0-29133 GCA_000404065.3 Pinus taeda
AAAGAGGCTAAATTCATCTTACTTTCTAATATGTCAAGAGCTTTAATTTTTACCATAGATTTTGGGATTGTAATTATTTAATTTAGAATTAAAATATATAAATAAAATATGACAAATAAATTTTTAATTTGACTTGGGAAAAAATCAAAATTGATAGAGTCATATGGTAGTGGTTTTCAGAACTTGGTTTAGTGTACCCATGGTTTTAAATTCAATATTCAAATAAATGAGATGTTTCTCTAAATTTAGGGACTTGTCTTTAGTTCAACTTTTTGGACAAATTTAGGTACCTACCTTTAGTTCAACTTTTTGAACTTTTCGGTGACGAAATTAGGCAGAGAAATTTGAGGTGAAATCATGATTTGTGTTAATTAAACTGGGTTTCTAAGTGTATATATGGATTAGGAATCTTGAAAAACCCCTAGGGCACTTAATTGTGCAAGGGTTACCCATCAAACTTGTGATTTTAATAAATTCCAATTCGGCAAAGAAATTTTAGGTGAAATCATGATTTGTGTTAATTAAACTAGTTTTCTGAGTGTATATATTGATTAGGCATCCTTAAAAATCCCTAGGGCACTTCGATTGTGCAAGGGTTACCCATCAACCTTGTGATTTTAATAAATTCCTGCGAGATTTTAAATAAATTAAATCGGAGAAACCAAGAAAAGCTTCCAAAAAGTCCCACTTGATCTGAAATTGATCTAAGACAATTAATAAGGTATTACAAACACATGTGCATGGATATTCCTACGATATTTTATCCAACGGATCGATAAGATTGAAAAATACACACGCAATGAAGCAGTTAAAGGAAACATAACACGGAAACATATAATCACAGCAAGTTTAATAAGGAGTTCACCCAATACTCCTCGGCTACATCTCCTGGTCTAGCCTTTAGTGGTGGCCTTTCTGTTATGTTTTCAAAGCAGATTTTTTACAAGAGTGAGCTCAATTTGAGTCTCACTCAACAAATACAAATCAACAAGACTATACTTGGATACCCCAAGTCTCTGGAGTACACAAACTCTCTTTACTGACTCTGGACATCTATTGGTCACAGTAGTATGAGCCCAATCTAAAACTCGTACATGGCAGGCATTAAAGAGGAGTGTGCTTGAACCTCTCAAGCCTTTTCTAGAGTGCATAGACTCTCTCACACTCTCTGTCTGTGTCTTAACTTTGGCTCGATGTTGCCTTTACCTTTGTAGGTTAGCTCAGCTTCTTCTCTCCGCGTTTGACTTACTACCTACTGCTCTCTGCTCTTAGCTTACTGCTTGTTGCTTTCGTTGTTAGTTGGTGGCTTTATATCCAATCTGCTTCGTGACTGTTCACTTTCGCTTCCCTACTTTCTAGTTCCCCTACCTTTGTCCATTTGAATTCCCTCTGTCCTACATAATCGGTCACTATATAATGCCTCACAAGCAGGTGTCCACCTATTTCATAACAAATAAGTGTCAGTTCTCTTGGACATATTTGAAACGATCATTTTTTTATGTTAACTCCAAGAATGGCCGTGAAACACGACCTTCTGCCAACGCATTGTCCATATTGGACTTCAAATCCTATACAACTCTGCGTGTTAACCTCGTCAAATCGGGTCATCCATCGGAATGCATCTCTGTCGTTGATCTAGGGGCCCCAAATCCTACGGTCATTGTTCATATTGGACGGCTAAGTAGCATGATGTTTACCTGTTCGATGTGAACGATTTCACTCTCTTCCGCCGGATGCGTGGCAACCATTATTTGGCATCAAGCACAACTAGGTTGAAACCGCTTACCTCTCGAAGCCCTTTCCAATATCTTGCCGGTTTTTACGGAATCCCGCTTCTGACAGAATCAGAATGATATCCGTTGCATTTTACTATATTTTGTGTCCGGGTGCTTGTAGCCTTTCCTTCTCCGAGGGGTTTTCCCTACAATATGCGATTAGCGACGTCGCTAATCACATATCAGAAACGACCCTCATTTCTCGAAATGGCCTCTGTATTTTCTAAGTTGCGATAACGCGTGTTACCATGGGCCAATAGTCTCCGCGTTTGATCGAAAGTCCTCATTGCTCCATGCTGATCACAAATTGCAACTGTTATGAGCATACCTTCGATAAGCTTGATCTTCACAAGATTTGTAACCTTTGGCATAATTTTTAAAGAGTCATGAAAACTTAGAGACTGTTCTAGGATCCCATTTGGATCACACCTTCCCACTGAAAAAGCTTTTGGACCACCAAAATTTGGTTTCTGAGCATCAATCAAGGGAGGATATAGATTCCTCGCTTGCCCAATTTCTATCCATCTTCCATTGCTTGGTTTTGAACCCTTGAGTCCAATCGTGAGGTACTCAACATCCCCTCTATGTGTAGTTCTCACCTTCTTGTCCAAAATTGTATCTTCCTGCAATTGATTAAGATATTCAGGCAACAGATCATCAATAAAAGGAAATTGACTCTGCTCTTCGGGATCTTCAATCAATGAAGGTTCAAATAGTCTCCAACTTTCTACATTAACTGCTGAATAGATGTGCATGTAAGCTCGCAAATCAAGGTGAAAATCATTCTCACTGATTTTCTCAAGTATCTTGAAAGGTTCATACCTTATTGGCTTCAACTTCTTACCTTCACATTGCATTCTATCTTTGCTAATATACAACGAGACTTGATCGCCAACTTGGAAACTATGCTCAATCTAATGCTTATCATGCCTTGCCTTGTACTTGGCTTAGCTCTTTTCCAGCTATTCTTGTGCTGCCTCACGAATCTCTTGGATTTGTTCAATGAAATTGGTTGCCTTGTCCACATTGTTGTGTTCATCAACCACTATGTCTTTACCAAAGACAAAATCCAAGGGAGACCTTGGTGTGAAACCAAAACAGGCCTCAAAAGGAGATCTCTATGTAGAAGGCTATTTAGCCCAGTTGTGAGCATGTTGCACATAACACAAATGTTTATCCCAAAGCTTGGGATGCTTGCTGCAATAGCCTCTGAGCAACTGGATCACTGTTCGATTGACCACCTCTGTTTGGCCATCTGTTTGTGGATGAAAGGCTGTGCTCTTCTTCAGTCTCGTAATCCAAAAAGAACCCATACATGCTAAAAGAACAAATTTAATGTTTGTTCAGCTGTAATCTGTTTGTTACAACGTATTAAAATATACACTTTGTTGAACCTATCCACAATAACATATAAATAGTCATGACCCCTTTTGGATTTAGGCAGTCCCCCAACAAAGTCCATGGAAACACTTTCCCAAGGATGAGAAGGAACTGGTAGTGAAGTATACAAGCCTAGTTTTCTATTGTTGGGCTTGCTTTTAACACACATGGTACACTCTCTTACATATCTAGAAATAGTTTCATTCATTTTTGGCCAATAACAAAATATTTGCAGCTGTGCAATTGTTTTACTTACACCAAAATGACCTAATATCACGAAAGTATGTGCCTCCCAAATTATGTTAATTCTCTCTGTTTGAGGATTGCATAACTTTCCAAAATGATACAAGAGTTGGTCCTTAACATGATAATCCAATTTTTCTACTTGTTTGCCATGACTTAAAGTTGCATATACATCTTTAAAATCTATATCTTGTGCATACTATTCAATCTAGCTTTCATGCAATACTCAGTTATGCTTAAGTATAGTAGATGCATTTATGATTGGCATGGACAACATATGTACAACTTTATTGTGTATGCCCCTTTTATATATGATGAAAAGATGAAACTGTTGTAGCAAACCCATCCACCTATAGTGTCTTGATTGTTTCAACTTAGTTTGTGAGTGTAAATATTGAAGTGGTTGATGATGAGTATGTATAACTGTCTCTTTACCCATTAGATAATGTTTCCACTTTTTGACACTCTGTACTAATGCATACAATTATTTATCATATGTGGGATAATTAACTACTCTAGAATTAAATGTCTCAGAATGATAGCATATGGGTTTAACATGCTGCATCAACACTCCTCCCATGGCATAGTCACTGGCATTCATTTCAATCTCAAAGGTTCTTTGAAGATCTAGCAGTGTTAGTACTGGTGTTGTACTAATATTTTCTTTTAAGGTGTCGAAAGATTTTTGTTGTTTCCCTTCCCACTGAAACACTTTATTCAATCCTATTAAAGTATGTAAGGGAGCTGTAATAAAGGAAAAGTTAGCAATAAACTTTCTCCAATACTGGGTTGCTCCTAGGAAACTTCTAACTTCTGCAGAAGATTTAGGTTTAGGGCAATTTACAATGACTCGAATCTTAGAGGGATTTGTCTTGGATTCACCACCGCCTACAATATGACTCAAATAATTCAAAGATGTTTTGCCAAATTCACATTTTGATAGCTTAACATAAATATTTTCTCTTTTCAAAACATATAGAGTCTACTTTACATGCTTCAAATGTTCTTCCCATGTTTTACTAAATACAAGTATGTCATCTAAATACACAATGACAAAATCATCAATAAAAGGCCTTAGTACATAATTCATTATTCTCATGAAAGTAACAAGAGCATTAGTTAAGCCAAAAGGCATAACTAACCACTCATACACTCCATGCTTCGTTTTGAAAGCAGTCTTCCATGCATCATGTTCTGCAACTCTCACTTGATGGTAGCCACTATGGAAGTCCAACCTCGAAAGGTAAACAACTTGTTTCAACTGATCTTATAAATCATCTAGGTGAGGAAGGGGATAACGATTTTTGTTTGTTATCTTATTCAGTGCTCTGTAATGAATGGACATTCTCCACGAGCCATCTTTCTTTCTCAATAAGACAATTGGAGACCCACATGGTGATGTGCTAGGTCTTATGAACCCTTTCTCGAGCAGCTCCTGTTCCTGCTTCTTGATTTTTTCATTCTCTAAAGTAGACAACCTATACATTCCGATGTTAGGCAATGGAGCATCTTGTTGCAAATTAATATCATGTACTATTTCCTTTTTGGGTGGCACGCCTTTAGCTTCGTGAAATAGTATATCATGTTCTGAAACAACTTTTTCTAAATAAAATTGTTGTTTAGCATTAAAACCTTCAAATACATTATTTTTATCAGGTTTCTTTTCCTTTACAACCATCAGTAAAAATTGTTTGCATGAATTTATAATTCTTTTCATTTTCCCCAAGTTTATGAGAGTATAATTATTCTTAAGTTTATGAGATCTTACAATATATTTGATTCCATCCTTAGCGAGTTGATACTTATTTTCAGCTCTATAGAAAATGACTTTTCTATCGTATAAGTAAGGACTCCCTAAAACAATTCCACATATATCCAATGGAACAATATCTAGCTCAACCTCATCTACAAATGTTGACCCAAAAGAAAACCTAAGTTTACATTGTCTAGTCACTTGTAGCTTTGCTTTATTACATGCCCAACCCAATGGATATGGCTTCTTGTGAGGTGTGGTTAGTAATCCCAACTTCTTTACAATTGCTTCAGAAATTAAGTTTACTTGTGAACCACTATCAAACAAAGTATCAATCTTTTGATGCATGGAAATAACTCTAATATGAAAAAGCTCACGTCTCTTCCTTTCATTTTCTTCATTATCAGTAGATTGTGTAGAATTAATAGTAGATGCTTCAAAATTTTTACATTTTATACGTGTGGTTGTGATCATTGTTTCATCCCCTGAGTCTGACCCCAAATCCTTCTGAATAGCTGCAACAGTCTTCTTCTTTTTTCCATCATACTTCTTGGGCCTTAGCTCCGGATGAAGAATCCAGTAGTGTTCATCATCATACCCATCCTTTTTGCAATGAGTGCATTAAGGTTTGCTCCTTTGTACAATATTTGTCTTCCTCTCTTTCCATTTCTGCTTTCTCTTTTCTTTGTTCTTGCTTGCAGTGGGTTTTGATGATCCCCCAACTTCGGGGTTCACATTCTTGCCTCTAGCCTTTAGATGTGTAGCCTTAACAGATACCTCATCTATGCTAGTAGGATTAAACATGAGAATGGTGTGCTGTAAATAGTTCTGTAGACCGCCTATATACTTCAACAAAGTTTCAGGTGAGACTAAATATATTCCTAGAACCAAAGCTCTTTCTCTAAATTCGTAGGTGTAGTCTTGTACAATTTTCCCTTTTAATTGGCGAAGAGTTTGCCAACTCATCATAGCTTGTTGCATATAAGCTAGCGAATAGAATTGTTTTTTAATTGCAGAAATAAATTCACTCTAGACAGAAAGAATTTTACCATACTTCTTCATGTGAGCTTGTGTTTTGCCTTCCCACCACACCAGGGCAGTTCCTCCAAGGGATAGGCTAGCGAGTTGAAGCTTACTTCTGTCTGAATCAATGCTCTACACTCTGCAATATACATCAATCTGTCTAATCCATATCGAGCTTCTGTGCATTCAACTCTCCATCATATATTGGAAAATCTAATTTAATTAAAGATGCTTTCTTCTTTTAATTTTCAAGAATATGAGGAGGTATGGGAAGATTTTCTTCTTTCCCTTTGCTTTTAGAATGGTAATTTAGGAGAGATTCTTCTACTCATTTGTCATGCTCGGAAGTTGAAGAATCTTCACTTCAACCTTTCTTAAATTCTCTATACATTTCCTCTACCATGGCTCTCATGGTCATGAAAGTGTCCATGAACTTGGAGTCTGATTCTAATGTAATTTGTTCATTTTCCTCCTAGGATTTATTCTTCCAATTTCTAGGTTAGCTTCAATCAACTCTCTTTCTCCTAATTTGAGCTTTGTCCTAGTTAGCATTCAACAAAAAATCCAGCACAAGCTTGTCTAACATTAGCAACCTAGAGCTATCTGATATTGATCTAAGACAATTAATAAAGTATTATAGACTCATGTGCATGGATGTGCCTATGATATTCTATAAAATAACAACTTGAGAAATTCAATATTTCCAACTCAAAGTCAATTAATTAAATATAACAATCAAATCAATTCACTATTTTCGAGACACAACTAACATATCAACTTAATTAATTAAAGATAACAACCAAATCACTATTAATTAAATATAACAATCAAATCAATTCACTATTTTCTAGACAACTAACATATCAATTGAATTAATTAAATATAACAACCAAATCACTATTTTCAAGACACAGCTTGCATATTAATTCAAGATTTCCAACTCAAAGTCAATTACCAAATCAATTCACTATTTTCTAGACACAACTAGCATACCAATTCAATTAATTAAATATAACAGCTAAATCACTATTTTCCAGTGTGAGGTGTAGGAATTTACTAAATGGATAAAAGAGGTTTAGGCAAAAAATATATATATATATATATTATTGTTTGAATAAAGTTTTTGTTTTTTTAGAGGGGTGGGACTCCTCCAAGGAACCTAGAAAATATCAACATCCATCACATCATGATGTATCATAGTTGGGCCATCCTGTGTCAACCTCCAGGTTAATAATGGACACCTCCTCAGAGGAACCTAGAAAATATCAACATCCATGATGCATCATAGTTGGGTCATCATGTGTCAACCCCTTGGTGGGGAGGTTAATAATGACACTCCCATCCACCTGAAATAAACACTCAAAATCTTAAAATTTGATAACTGGGTATACAAAAATCCCTATCTGATTTTATGAAAATTTTACCAAACATCCCTATCTAATTTTATGAAAATTTTACAGGAATTTCCATGATTTTCAAGGCTCAAAAACATCCTAATGGAATTCTCATCTTAACCAAAAACAACTAGCTGAAAAGTTTCAAGGTTTAACTACAAGTAGATGAGTTCTTGCTATTAAAAGTTTATGGTTTCAATTTTCCATGGAGTCAATTTTGTAGACACTATAGTGGTCAGATTTCATTATTAAAATGCATCTTAAGCTCCATGGTTAGAAGCATATCTGCCTAGTACAGTATTAGATAGAAGGTCAATGAGTCACAGAAATAAAAACACTAGTTGAAAAAGAGCTGTAAACACAATCAAACGCATTCTTAATTAAAGAGAGCCCGTCGAACCACTTTAAAGCTCTTGTAGTTCGTTTTTCTCTGAGAAGTCCCGCGTCGCTGTGTATTGTCACTCCAGCCATTAAATCACAATTTTACCAAAAGCGTCATACCAGAAACAAATGCATAAATATATTCTAAATATGCAGCCAGGAACTGCAATTTGAATCGAGTAATGCATAATATAAACACCGTGCAATACTGTATATAGGTTCATAATACATTAATGAAAAACTATGTAATGGAGATTTGGATGTGTTGAACCTACGCTGGTTAGTTAATTACCGTTTGGAAAGCCTACTAAAAACAAGAAGAGACAACCTAGACATGCAGAGTTTAAAATAAAACTCATAGAGGGGCATAGATTTAATGATCCAATAATTTGTTGAGTTAGATGTTTTTGCTAGAAATTCCTTTACAAATGGTAAATGCAACTAACACCAATGTATTTTAGGTTTTTAATAGATCTTTGGTTGAATTTTTAAACGAATGGAAATAATTTAGTTGTTAATTAATCATTTCTTGTTTTTTCTTGTTTTTAGGTTTTTAATAGATCTTTGCTTGAATTTTGTATAAAATTAACCGAATGGAAATAATTTAGTTGTTAATTAATCATTTCTTGTTTTTTTCTCAGATTGTTGAACAAGATAAATTTATTACCCATTACTTTTATTTTTTAGATATCAACAAAGATTTTGATTACATGAATAAAAGATAAGGTTTGCGAATATCAATAAAGAATTTTCTTACATGAATAAAGTAGAGGATATGAGAAGTGTAATTAAAGTCACTGAGTAAATGAAAAAGGCATTTGATTACAAAGGGGAAGGTGTGGGCATTGCAATTAAAGTTTCTAAGTAAAAAAGAGGAAGTAAAATGGGTTTTGAGTATAGGATGAGTGAGTTGTTCGGCACATTAGGTGTTAATGGTTCTCTATAGTATAATTTTTTGATCTCATAAATAAGGATTAGGATTTTGATGTCATAAATAAGGATTAGGATTTTAAGTGTATAATGTCAATAGTTAAATTTTGAATCACTGATTTTGGTGGTGGAATATATCATTTTTTTTGTGGAATATAACTTGTGGATTTTGGTTGAATATCTTAAATGTTTATGACTTTTACAAAATATTTTAATTTTCCTTTTAAATTTTATCTTTTTTTATTCATTACACTAAATTCAATGTGATATATACAAATTATTAAATTTTGAATTTTTTTAGATGTAAAATATGAATTTTGGTGGAATATCTTAGATATCAATATTCATAAATTATTTATTTTTTGAATTATTTTAAGTATAATGAAATTTAAAAAATAAAATGTAAATGATAAATTTGGGTGAAATAACTTGAGTATCAATTTTTATGAAGGTTTTCTATTTTATTATATACAATTTACTTTAAAATGTAAATCATTCTAGATCCATACTTACCAACCACTTGAGGGATCATATTCCTTTTCACTCTAAAATAGGTTTACATCTCAAGAGATTGGATCCCTCTCAAGGCTAAGCTTGGTAGATTCCAGATGGATCTATGTTGGTATTTAGTTGATGATTGAGTCTCTTCAACTCAAATAGAATAGATGTTATAAGGTTATATTATGTAAATATTTTTTCACACAAATAAAATAAAACCAATGTTTATCCATCTTACTTGTGGATCTACAACAGCAAGACAAGGATAAAATATATTTTCACTCTAAAATAAGTTTGCATTTCTGGGAAATTGGTAGATCCTCACTTAAAATGGATCTTTTATATATAATATATATATATATATATATATATTATATATATATATATATATATATATATAATATAATATTTATATGTTTATTTATATTTTTATTGTAATTTGATCTAGTCAAAATGTTTTAGATGAATATGATATAAACAATAATAATAATAATAAATTAACAACATTTGACTCATGAAACTAAATCAAAATAAATAAATAAATAAATAAAATTATTAATTATTAATTATTAAAAGAGACTAAATTCATGTGGATTTAAAAATATATAAATAAAATATGGCAAATCAATCTTTAATTTGACTAGTGGAAAACATCAAAATTGATAGACTAGTATGGTAGTGGTTTTGGGAACTTGATTTAGTTTACCTATGGTTTTAAATTCAATATTTCGCCCAATCAAATATAAATTTAGTATTTTGAAAAGTAAACTAATTAAATATAACCATATCTACATGATCAATTCACTATTTTTTTTTTAGGACAGAAAAAGCATAATTGTATTTGTATAAGAAATATAAAAGAGTCCAAATGTACATTCAGTCCAAACATAGCATATGTTCCAAAGGTAATGAAACTCAACCATCCATATCTTGATATAGCGAGATCAGGCCTCACAAAACCATGACGATAGAGCAAAAAAGGAAAAACAAGCGCCGAAATGAGACCATATACAAAAACCAAGATCAGTATAATGGCCCTCACCATGCAAAGACAAGAGAAACTATATCCAATCCAAAGTACGACGAGAGATTGAGATGAAGCCTATTCAACCAAAACACATAGCACATAGCAACTAGCATCTTATATAGCAAAGAAGTAAAAAGAGAGAGAACTATGAGAACTCTGAGAGAAAAACTAGAAATTGGGAGGGAAAAATTCGTGTATGGAAAAGGATTTTCCATCACAGTAAACCTAAAGATGCCACAACCGCGGAGCAGCTTGAAGACCTTTTTTTGATAAGGAGTTAGCCATTTGATTTTGTTTCCTGCAGATGTAATTTACTAAGCCAAGCTCCAAATGAACCTGATCCGATCTAACCACCCCACGAGATGAGGCTTGGAGATGGTATTTTTCCTAGCAACGTAATCCACCAAAACTTTTGAGTCCCCAAAAATAGAAAAATCTTGAAGATTTAAAAAGAGACAGAAGCTCATGAGACATGCGAGAGCCATCGCCTCAGCCAGAATATTAGTACCCCTCCCCCCATTCCAATGAATAGAGAAAACACTGTCTTCGTCTGCTAAAATAAGAAAACCACAACCACAAATACCATTCTGTTCAACACCAACAAAAAACGCTCTAGGGATAGAAGAAGACACGTGTGGGAGATTTTTACCATAGAGCTCCTTCTACTTGGGAGAGGAATGCGGAATTTCCTCATAAAGAGCATTTATGGAGGAGAAAATTTCCATCATCATAACTCTTTTGTCATTGAAGATGTAATTATTCCGCCACTTCCAATTACACCACAATGTAATGATAAATATTGATCTCCATGAGGCACTTTGTTTGCTGCACCATATAAAAGCTTCCATGATCAAAGAGTGAGACATGTGCTGAATCCCAAAATAATTCTCCAGGAACAGCCATATTTGACGAGTGCCCTTGCAATTTAGAAATAAATGAAAGTTTTCTTCCTCGGCAGATCTACAAATGGTGCATATACCCGGACCATGCCATCCACGCTTTTTTAAATTCTCCCACGAAAGATTCTTATTATGGAAGGACATCCATGAAAAAAAGACCATTTTTGATGGACACCCAAATTTCCAGAAAATATATGGGAAGTTAGAGTCACTTGAAAAATATCTATCACTAATCAAATTCAGATATATATCTTTTACCCTAATGGAACCCTCCCCGTTTGAGTTTCACCATATAAGACAGTCATGCTCTCACCCATGCTTTTTGGAGAAGATATATAAGAAAGCTTCGAGAGGTGATATTTCCTTTTCCCTACCTGTCCACCCGAGATAAAATTTGCGGTGAGTTTGTTCATTGATTGAATTATGCACGCAGGGAGAAAAAACAGATGTGCCGAGTAAACTGCCAAGTGATTTAGAATCGATTGCGCCAATACAACTCTCCCTGCCAAAGAAAGGCTTTTGTACTCCTACACTGATATCTTCTTGAAGTATCTCTCAAGAATCCATAGCCAATCTGTATTTGAGTAGCTATTTTCTTTTAACATAAAACCGAGGTATTTGATTCCCATACTCATGGACTGTACTTCAAACCCAAATAGATCAGATAACCAGGCGATTTCTTCCTCGTTTATATCACTGTGATAAATAACAGACTTCGAACTATTTATCTGCAAGCCACATGCCTTTTGGAAATTTTGAAGAATTTCATAATAACACATCCATGTTAGTCTGCATAAAATGCGGAATAAGATAACATCATTGACGAAAAGATTGTGCGAGATAGAAATGTTCCTCCATATTTTCATCGGGAAACACCTGTTTTCTTCAACAGCCTTGTTTATATGAAGACTGAGGGAATTCATGG
The DNA here is from genome assembly GCA_000404065.3 of Pinus taeda. Lineage (NCBI taxonomy): Eukaryota > Viridiplantae > Streptophyta > Pinopsida > Pinales > Pinaceae > Pinus > Pinus taeda. The sequence goes on from APFE030619092.1 coordinate 12,229, forward strand.
CCAATATGAATAAAAGAGGGGACAGGGGCAACCCTGGCGGAGGCCTCTAGATGCTAGGAAGAAAGCCGATGGAATCCCATTGACAATGAATACATAATTTACCTTTTCTACGCAAGCCATGACCTAGTTGATCATGTTTGCTCTTAATCCAAACTTTGCTAGCAAACATCTTATGAATTTCCAATCCATGCAGTCATAAGCTTTACAGAGGTCAATTTTTAGAATGACAACATCGCCTTTTTTAGCCTGAATGAAAAAAAGACCTTCTTGAGTTGTAGCAACCGCGTCTAAAATGTTCCTCCCCTGTAAAAAGGCATGTTGATTCTTTGTTAAGAATTGTGACAGAGTTCCTTTGATCCTGTCTGCGATAATTTTTGATATTATTTTGTAAGATATATTACACAGAGAGATGACACAGAAATCCATGAAAGAGATGGCATTTTCTTTTTTTGGGATGAGAGCTATATTGGTGGATGTTGTTTTCTCGTTAATGCTGCCTGACATCCTGGACCCTTCCACCATTTTTTGTAGGTCAGATTTGATGATGTCAAAAAAGTGACAAAAAAACTCTATTGACCACCCGTCCGAGCCAGGGCATTTGTCCCTTTTAAAGGCTTTTAGAGTTCTCAGCAGTTCCTCCTCAGTAACAGGATGAAAGATTTGATTATTTGTATCCTCATTGAACATCTGAGGAAACACATCAATGCCCCACATAATATCCTGAATGGACTTGTTTTCCTTTCTCTTATATTGTTTTACAAAATATCTCATTGCCTCCTTTGAGATTTCCTCTTGGGAATATAAAAAGCCCCCACTTCCATAACTTATTTTCGAGATTGAATTTTTTTCCCTTCTTGCGCTCGCAAATTTATGGAAGAACTTTGTGTTCTTGTCCCCTTCTCTTAGACACAAAGCCCTACTCTTTAGCCTCCAAGATAATTCCTCCTGTTCTAATATTTTTTATTTCTTCCTTTGTAACTCCTTTATGTGGCCTCTCATTTGAAAAGATATGTTGTTCAATGCCATGGCTTCCAAAGCATAATCTAACACCTTTTGAATTTTCCGAAGGTCAGACCTGTTGGATTGCCTTTTCTTAAATTTCCGCTCTTTTACCTCTTTTCTTAAAAAATCCATTTTATCTCTGAAAGTCATAAAGATCGAGTGTGGATTAGAATGCAACAGCTCACACCAGAGTTTTTTAATGAGATCATTAAAAGTTGGGTCTTCGAGAAACGTCCTATTGAATTTGAAGGAATATCCCTTACTCAATCCTTTTTCCTTCCACCCCAACAATATCAGTCTGTGATCAGAAATAAACACCTTTTCAATCGATGAAAAAGGCATGCCCATCTTGTCAATTCAACTAACATGAAGAAAACGATCAAGCCTCTTTGCGACATAAGCTTTATCAGATCATCCATTTCCCACGTCGGATGCATCTAAGCTCGGAGGATATCCACAAAATTCCTACACAACAACTCATTTTTTAATTTTTCGGCCAACGGGTCCTTTCTCCTATTTAAGCCCCAAATTTCATCCATATTTGGAGTGAAGTTTAAGTCCCCTACAATCAGTGAATTTTCAATGTCAAGAACTTCAGAAACAAAAAGCTTCTCCCGGAACAACGTTGTATTCCTGCAAGGAGCATAAACATTTAACATATTTATGGAAACATTATGACCCCTAATTTGAGCCGAAATCAAAATTCCTGCCACACAACTGTATGTTTTTGCCTTGATTGAGACCGGATCCCATAGGACTGCTAATCCACCCGAGAGGTCGTTTGCTTCTATAGCCGATATATACCATGAAGGGAACATTTTCCTAAAATAAGATATTGCAATATAAGAGGCATGCATTGTTTCCTGGATTAAGATAATCTTGGGACTAACAGAGATGAAAAGATCTTTTAACTCCAAAAAAAATTTCCCCGCCCCCAACCCCCGAATGTTCGTTGATATCACAAAATTCATTTTGATAGCTTCTCCGCCCTGTTTGCTCTAAGAGGCCTCTCATCAGTCATATCTACAATAGGAACATCAATAAGTGACAAGTTACGTATACCCGTGCCTGCACCCTCACCCCTTCCTCTAAAGTGTCTACTACCCCTACCATTTTTCCTTCTTACCATGATGCTGCTTGCGGAATATGGACTAATGGGAGGAGATTTCTTGGAGCCATGTTTATGGGTGGTGAGGGCTCTGAACTCCAAAGCCTTCTTGGAAAACAAGAAATCAAAATCACTACCTATCAAATTAGTGGGTGAAGAAGTCAGAGAGTTCACCGGGGTGGGAGAAATTAGGATTTCCTTACCTTTCCCTTTCTGAGAACAAGACACAATGGGAGATGGCGAAGAATGACTAATGAGAATTTCATTGCTATAGTTTACGAAGGGAGGAGGAATCGGAGGCGGAATGGGAACCTCATGATGAGATGTCGGCTCAATGGGATGCATGGGCGGGGATATGAGCGAAAAGGGGGCGTCTTCTAAAGGAGGCATCGAAGGGGAGATAGGCTCCACAGGAGAGAGAGGTTTAGATTGTGGAGGATGGCTATGAGGTTCAACAGGTGAAGTCACCTGTAAGTCCTTCGTTCCATAGGAGGACCGGCTTATTGAAGATAGAAAAAACCCCGAGTCCGGGTAGGGTGTGGATACCTTACCAAAATTTGATTTTATATGATGAGCTCCCTAAAATTTCCAACTATTATGAAAACACCGAGAATGCCGAGAACAGTTCTTTATTAAATGGCCTGCGCAATGACATGCTGAGCATCTAAAAGGAACCCCCCAAAAATCCAACCTCTGCGTGATTTTCAGCTCCCTCCAGTGAATGTCAATATGTTTCAGAAAACCTCGCGTGTATGATTTATCAATCAATACCCACGCCACTCTGTTATATTTTTCTCCAAGGCACCATGGATCCACGTAAACACACTTTCCAATGGCATTCCCAATCTCAACCAAGGTTTATTTTGACCATAATTCCAAAGGAAAACCGGGGAGCTTGACCCAAATGAAGTTGTTTGAAGAGGTATTTTTTAGCGGATTAAAACCCATATACCATTTGTGCAATACGAGGAAGCTACAGTTGCACACCCACTGATGCTTTAGAATGGATTCCAAATCACTTGACTTTAAAAAATGAAAACAATACCAGTCCTTTAGGAGGCCAACAATGATAGGGACATACCCTATTAGCGTTTTCCATTGGGACACGAGCCAACTTCTCATCATAGAGTCGTTCATTTCCAGGAGGTGCCAACGCGTGATCAAGGCATTCTCTTGGAGACTGGTAATACGATCTGCAAGGTGGGAACTATCTAATCTTATGGCAGCGGGAGGAGGAACAGTCTTGACCGGTTTTTGGAATTTCTGAAATGAACCTTCATCCTAATCCTTCCAAAAATAATCATTTCCGTTTCGTCTGGAAGATCGTGAAGGTTCTCCCTTATGTCGGTCACAACCAGCCACGTCCACTAGTGGGAACGATGGCCTAATCAGCAGGTCCTCTAGAGTGGATTGCCAATCGGATGACAACCTGGCTTTTTCATGGGTGGATTTTGCAATGATGACAGCTTGTATCATTGCCTCCGTAGCAGATGTGTCGAAGGGAAACTCCATAATTGAAAGAGCCAACAACTCTTACCTCATAGGTACCACGAGAATCCAAATTAGATATGAACTGGGCAAGGAGGTATGACCGACATCTGAGCAAGATGCCTGGAGAGAGAGCGATATGAAAGTAGTGTTGTGACTATAGAACTGACAAAGGAAACCTCGAGAACTAAAGGACTCTCTTCCCCAAAAAGAAAAAAAGATATGAGAAAGCCATCTGTCCTTCTATCTTTAAAAGAGATGACCTCATCAAGAGCAAGACTCTATCAAGGGGAAAGGAATTTTGAAAATTGACGGCTCCAGGTTAATACGTCCGGACGAGTTGTACCCCAAGGATAATAAGTATTCAGGAGAAACTTCAGAGTGACATCACCATGAGTGAACCATTGGATAACTTCTGAATGCCCAAGAAGAAAACCGGCCCGAAAAAATCAGGAGGGGTCGAAAGGTGGCAAACTAAAACTAGCCCGGAAAAACCAAGAGGGGTCGAAAGGTGGCAAACAAGCATCCAAGATTAAAGAGTAAAACAGACAGAACCAAGGAGAAAATCCTTCCCGAAGCTTCTTCGGGACATACTACGTAGCAACAAAACAAACCACAAATACTCCACCATGGACCCAATTTAAAACAGACATCTGTGCATGGCTTTGAAATAACTATATAATTATGAATCTTTAAAGCTCAAAACCATAACCAGTTTAAGAATGACTTTTCAGACATGTTGGATTCACCTCTTTATGGATACCCGTAAACTTCTGGGTTTACAGACCCCATCATTTACATTCAAAATTATAGTAGAGAAAAAAAAATAGATAGGTCTTCTTTATAATAAAATCAGTCTTTCAAAACATAAGCACATGAAAACCTTGGATAAAATGCTTCAGACTGATAACCAAGAACATAGTTCAAACGCCATTTTATGATTGTTAAAGAAAAAACCTTTCTACGCAGCGATTTTTGTATAATTCAAAAGAAGGAAAGCTCACTGACGTGGAGCCGCGAGCATACTGAGAGAAGAGTGCAGCGGAAAAATGTCGTCACACCAAAAACCAGAAAGAAGTGACCGACGATAAAGTAGATAAGATGAAAATTCCATGGAGGAGACGGTGTGATATAGATAACAGGATTTAGAGAATACACGAAACCCACCACTGTGCAAGGAGCGCACAGGGGGAAGGGAGAGAGCAAACAAAAACTGCCTCCTTGCAAAAATATTGTTTTAAATACGAGACAACAGCTAAGGGTGGAGTGGAAATGTGGCACCCCATGCAGAAAGCCTTTCTCAAGGAACAAATGTCAGCGTGGATGCATGCATGGAGGGCGTTCCATGTTCAGAGACGTGGCATGACAATAGCGCAAGGAAGATGAGGGTTGAGTAGATATACTCAAACCATACACATGGTAAACTAACCATGATCAATTCACTATATCCTATACAAAATTTTAACTTTTATTTTAATAAATACCAACAACATTTTAAACAAATTAAATAAAAAAATAAACTAATTTTTTTTTTTAAATATAACAACGCTCACATATCAATTAAACTTTAATTTTAAACAAATTCCAAAATAACAACATGATAAATTGAATATTTCAATTTAACTTTCATTTTAAGCAAATTCCAAAATAACAACTTGATAAATTCAATATTTTCGAGAGGAAAATAAATTTAGTGTCCCGAAGAGTCAATTAATTAAATATAACAACGAATCAATTCACTATTTTCGAGACACAACTCATATCAATTCAAAACTCATAGATGCCCCTTTTGTTAGCTACACGTAGATGCCCCTTTTGTTAAAGTCCTTATGCCCCTTTTGAAAGCCCTTTTGTTAAAGCACTTTTTGCATTAAAAAGTCGTGGTTTTAATTTTCTCCCCTTTTGTTAAATCACTTGCACTTTTTGAATTAAAAAGTCCTGGTTTTAATGTTTTTTTAAGATATTCTAGCGTTCAGGTTTTATAGTTAAAATGGTTAAAATGTATTTAAGTTTTTTGATGGGTGAGATCAAAGTAGTATTTGGAGGCATCTTCTCATGTGTGAAAACAAGTAGATATGTTGAAAGGGATGGGTTTCCCATCTTTTCAGGTTTTCTTATGCACTCATACCATTTTAATGTTAATAGTTCGTGTGAGCGATTGTTTAATGTCTGTGTGTGGAGTGGCTGAGTTTTAAGACAACTAGCGTTGAATGCACCAGGCATCTGTCTCTGCATTTCGATATGGTATTGGGAATTGTGGTAACTATTGAGAAGGAAGAGGATGGAAAGAAAGTGTGGTTGCTCACGGTGGAAATATACACTATTAATGGGCTTGTTTGGTCCTTGCAACTTGGAATCCTCGTGCAGAAGAAAAACTCCTAATGGTCTTGCGGTAACTTATTTTACCTTGTTCTTACAAGGTGGTGGAGCTAGTTGGTAAGGAAACCCTGCATCTTGAGGAGGAAGCCTAAGTGCACCTCTAATGGTGATTTTCTAGTGTGACAAGGCCTCCTTGGTTTCCCTATGGTTTATGGGTGTCAATTTTTGTAGGTGGTGGCCTATTTTGCACTAGTCTCTTGACAAAAACAAAGCCCCTATGTCTGGGTGGCGCTCCATTATTAGTGGTATTCCCGTATGTGGAGGTGTCAAGATTATTGGGTGGGGGTGGTCCTTCATGGGTAGGAGCATTCTTGATGAATCCATGTTATTCTCGATGGTGTTGCTTGGGTCTTCTATTTGCAAGGAGTGTTCTTTCTAGTGGAAAGTTTGATGTTTGGTGCCTCTTAAGGGCGTGCCTTCCCCAATGTGAAAGGGCTTCTCTTCCTCTCCTTGCTGCTTAAGAGGTGGAAAACTAGGCTTTGGTCACAATGACGCCCCCTCTCAGTGGCAAAAAGGCTGGGAGTTCATCAAAAGGAAATGTAGGTGTGAGAGACCGTGGAGGTGGCAAGCCGGGGCGAGCAAAGGTGAAGGGTCGCACTAAAATTGGAAGACTTGCAGGGGCGACAACATGGGAAGCTTGGGCCTACAACATGTGAGGCTTAGTAGGGGTAATGTCTCCTTCAATGTTGCCTATAGAACTGTCACGCTCTCATGCTAGTTTGATGGATAGGGTGGATGTTGCAAAACCAGTTCGGTGTGAGGAGCATGTGGTACAGATGGCCTCTCTCGAGAGGGTACATAACTTTCAAAGTCAACTTCCAGAAAAACTGGTTGTGATCTCGCGGGGAAAAACCAACTTACTAAGAAAGAATAAAAGCTAGAGACATGGATGGCCCACTATGAAGGACACTTTTAGTGTGACTTTGGCCCTCCTCCCCCTCCTGCAAGGACAACCCTACATTCATACTATGATTTCTGGTAGTTTTTACATTTTGGGTTAGAGGACAACCCTACAACCATTACTTGAGACTAGTCTAATTTATAGTGATTTTTAAGTTTTCACTGTGTTTTGTGTTGAAATTGTAATTTCAATTGCAGTTTTTGCCTTGCGATGCAATGAGATCGCAGATCGCAAATCGCATGCGATGAGATCGCAGATCGCAAATCGCATGCGATGAGATCGCAGATCGCAAATCGCATGCGATGAGATCGCAGATCGCAAATCGCATGCGATGAGATCGCAGATCGCAAATCACATGTGAAGAGATCGCAGATCGCAAATCGCATGCGATGAGATCGCAGATCCCAAATCGCATGCTCTCTTGGAGCCTCCGTTTTGTTCACTTGATTTCTGCGATTACGATGGTGCGATGCGATCCGATCGCAAATCACACCAATTTAATATTGTTCAATTTTTCCTCCCGAAAATTGTGATTGTGCGATGCAATCCAATTGAAGTCAACGGTTGAAGTACAAGCCTCCAGCAAATAAATTTGACGTGAAGTAAAAGTTTCTTTACCGCCAATTTTGTCAGTAAAACAGTAAATGTAATTTACTGTGGGGTTGTAAATTTTGGTGAAGTTTTTAATTTTATTTCAGCAGGAGTATGGGCACAAGTAAAAGTTGGTGAAACCATTTAATTTTATTGTTTTTTATTTTACGACAGCCTGGCAAGTGAAAACGGATGTAAGTTTTTGTTACCATATATATATGTAATGTTTGTTTGTTGACAAGGTAAGAGAAGAAAAAGGAAAGGCACAGCAGTGCATCTGAAGAACGCAGCAGCGCATATGAAAATATACACAGCAGTGTAAATGAAACTTAATTGAAAAGTGAGGCACAACAGTGCATATGAAAAAGTTCTGAATATGCAAAAAGGAGCACGCAGCAACGTGAGAAAAATCTGTGTAATTTCCACACAACAGTGAATGTAAACTCTCTGTAGTTGAACTCTGTTTTTACAGCAGTAATGTAAAAGAGACTTTTAAACACAGCAGTGTAAAATATCAGGAGGAGACAGAGTAATTTGTTTTGAAGTTCTTAGTGAATCCCTCTGGAAAAAAGAGGATGAATTTTGTATCAATTTTTATTAATGAATAGAAATCCTTGGTGTGTGCAAACTCTGTTTGTTGCTCAGAAATTTTATTTGTTTCCGCTGTGTTAAAGATCGTGTGGAGAGAAAAACAGAACATTGCCTCTGTGTGAAGTTTGTTTGTTTGTTTTTGGGATTTTACCAGAAAAATTCCCCAACAGTGGTATCAGAGCTAGTCCAGGCTCTTTGAAGACGTCAAAGAATCTGAAGGAAGGTTTCTTGTTGCAGCAACTTCTCCAGCAGAGTGAAGACTCAGCCAAAAAAAAAGGGATCCAGGTATTTCTCAAAGTTTTTGTGCAGCTGTTGAAGACAGCCAATTTTTTTTTTAATACACAGTCAAATATTTAAAAAATAGTTTTGAAAAGTGCAAAAAATGGCAAGGTCAAAGAATAAAGTCACCAATCCTGCTAAAAATGTGTCTCCTTCTACTATTAAAAGAGAAGATAATCTATTTGAAAGCATTCTATTTAAGGCTCCAAGGTTCAATGGGGACTTTGATATATGGGAAATAAAAATGAGGACTTTCTTAAAGTCTCAAGGGATTGAAATTTGGGAGTCAGTGATTGATGATAGAAAAATCGATAAAGAATCCAAGGAGTACAATGCAGAAGCAGCAAAGACAATCTTGGATGGGCTGCCTGAGTCTGTAAAGAAGAATCTAGGAAAATATTCATCAGCAAAGGATATATGGGACAGACTTCATGACCTTCACTCAAAGGGAGAACTGACCATGACCATTAGTCAAGAAGGAAATTCTGAACCCATTATAGAAGCTAAAAATGAGAAGGTTGACCTCATCAAGCTTCAAGTACAAGAAAGGGATGAAGAGCTTGCAAAGCTTAAGAAGGAACTTGATGAAAGCAAAAGGAAGCATAATGAAGAAGTCATATCCATGACAAAACAGTTGAATAAAGCAAAGAAGCAGGAAGATGCCTTGTCAAATCAACTTGAACAAAGGCACAAGAGAGTGAAGAAACTTGTAGAAGAGATTGGACAGTACAAGGTAGAGGTCTCCTCCCTTAAGTCTGAACTACAAGAAGCCAGGAAGCAGGCACAAGAAGCTGAGAAGAAAATGGAGAGCAGTCAAGCAAAGAATGAAGAAATCTTCAAAATGAAGTCAGATATCATCTCCCTTAAAATAGTAGCAGTTGAAGCTACTCGTAGCAAGGAAGAAACTGAGGAACAACTTGCAAAGCAAATAATGAGTGTGAAAGATTGGAAGAAGAGATTATCCTCCTCAAGAAAAGGGTTGAAGGGATGAACAAAATCATGAAGAGATCTCAAGCCTTGGATGACATGCTTAGCTATCACAGATGTCCATCTGATAAATTAGGACTTGGGTACGTAGGTGAACCCTCAAACAAGAATGAAAATGCTTTAAGCAAAAGAGATGTGAAGAAGCTAGAAAGAAATGGTGATGCTCCTAGTTCCAGCAAAGGCAAGGATAAAAATCAAGGCTACAATAGAAGAAATCCTACTCCAAGTAGAAAACCAACTCGAAGAAGAAATGTTGATGATGTCAAAGAGGCAAGTGGCAATGGTTGTCATCAAAGGATCTCAAGGCAGAAAGGCTTCAGAAGTACATCAAGAAAACCTCCATCTCCCAGGTACCAAAGTTCATTTTTTGGTTATTTTTATTCTTGTTCAATCTTTGGTCATATGGAAAAAAACTGTAGAGCATTTCATAGAGATAGATGTTATGGTCTCTGACAACCTCCAAGAAACAATTTTACAAGAAGAAATCATGAAATTTTATTCATGAAAAATGTAGAATGTTTCAAGTGTCATAAAATTGGGCATATGGCACGTGATTGTAACTTAACATGGGCTCTTACACAAGCTAGACCCATGCAAAAGAAGAAAGTTACACAAGTATGGAGAAGAAAGGAAATACAGTCTGAAAGTCCCTTGAGCTCTCGAGCCGATCTAAGTTTCTTTTGAGAAGACTGCCAAAATTTTGAGAAGACTGCCAAAAGGAGACGATGCATATAGTTAAGGGGAGCCTGTAAATCTTGATCATTATTGTTAAACTATATTAAGAGTCATTATTTGATGAAGACCTTCTTAAAGGGGAGTGTTGGAATATTAATTCCAACTGTCGTGCAGGGACAACAAACAAATGTGACGTGGAGTAAAAGTCTGGTTGACCAGCGTTTCAGAAAAAACACTAAATGAAGATTTAATTTTAATGTTCTGTATTTGGTCGGCTCAAAATTAAAAAAAATGTCATATTTCTTTTGTATTGTGACCAATGCAACTACATGAAAAAAAGGGTTTTTCCCTTGAGTAAAAAAAAAAATTGGAATGCGCAGCCATGCATGAAATTTTTTTTGTTGAGAGTATTTATTTTATGCATAGTAGTGCAGAGATAAAGTAGCATTGAGCTTGTGGAAGCAGAAGCCATGGCAGTATGTGTTTGTAATGGTTGTTAAATGAATTATATGCATTGTAATGCAAAGCAAGGAGATCCTCACATTAGTGCCAAGTCACATGACAGGAAGAAATACTTGCGGCAACAAATGAAAGTTTGGAATCCCTTTTGACAGGTGCTTATAGTTTGATGAAATGAATGGGAATGAAAACCTTTTTTCTTTTTTTATGTAATCTGAAAACTCAGAATTTTAAATGTAATGAGAAATTTCACACATGAGTGAATGTGAAAGAAAATTTTATTTTACAGCAGTAAACCAAAGTAAGAATTTTTTAGCTCAGAGGAGTAAATGCAAAGTTTTAACACAGCAGTGTGTAGATGATGCAAGGGTTGTTCATTGATAAAGAGTAAATGCAAAGTTTTAACACAGCAGTGTGTAGATGATGCAAGGGTTGTTCATTGATAAAGAACGGCGCAGCTTGCAAATGGAGTATAGCTTTTTCACAGCAGTGTAAATGGGAATTCACAGCAGGGTGGTAATTTTGTGGAGCTCATGCATTGAAATGCATAGTAGTTTTTATGTGATGTAAAGAATGGATTTGTAAGGTTTTGTTAAGATAAAAAAAAAAACGCAGGAGCGTCATGATGTTTGGTTGTTCACTGGTGGGAAAGGAAAGGAATGCGCAGCAACGCAAATCTCATAATTTTTGTTGGTGAAGATATGCCAGTAATGTGAAGCAAGCATAATTTTTGTTGGTGAAGATATGCCAGTAATGTGAAGCAAGTGAAGAACACAGTAGCCTGAGCAGAGTAAATGAAACCAGAAGACTTTTACGGCAGTAAAAGTAATTTTTTTTTTCACACAGCAATGAAAAAAAGTTATGTAAATTTTGCTTTGTTGGGAGATTTAAATGCATTGAAATGCAGTGCGAATGTAATCAGGTTGTATGTAAGAAAATTTTTATTTTACAACAGTGAATGAGGATTTTACACAGTAGTGTAAAATTATTTGTAAAAGAAGAAGAGTAATATCTTTGCTCTTTTGGAACTGCATCTAAAGCAGTGTCTCGTTGTAATCCCTCTGTGAGAGGAAGTGAAGTTTTCGTGAATCCCTCTCTTAAAGAAGAAGGTGCTTTTGGGCACAGTATTTTGGTGTGCTTTTGGGCACAGTCTTTTGGTGAATCCCTCTGTCAAGAGGAAGATGCTGTTCAACATAGATTCGTGAATCCCTCTAGTTTAGAGGAAGATGCTCTTCAGCATAATCTCTGGTAAATCCCTTTCTGTGAGGAAGACTCTTTCGTTGATTGTGGAACTGCATCTTAAGTGGTGAAATCGCTCTCTTAAGAGGAAGATGCTTTTCAGCATAGACAGTGGTGAATCCCTCTGTTAAGAGGAAGACTCTTTTGTAACAGCAGCATGTCATGTCAAGGAGTTGAGAAAGTCTCTCGGTATGACAGAATGCCGAGCAGTTGAAATTAAAGGGGAGTGTTGAAATTGTAATTTCAACTGCAGTTTTTTCCTTGCGATGCGATGAGATCGCAAATCGCAAATCACATATCGCAGATCGCAAATCGCATGCCTGCAGTTTTTGCCTTGTGATGCGATGAGATCGCAAATCGCAAATCACAAATCGCATGCTTGCTTGGAGCCTCCGTTTTGTTCACTTGATTTCTGCGATTGCGATGGTGCCATGCGATGTGATCGCAAATCACAAATCGCACCAATTTAATAGTGTTCAATTTTTCCTCCCGAAAATTGTGATTGTGTGATGCGATCCAATTGAAGTCAACGGTTGAAGTACAGGCCTGCAGCAAATAAATTTGACGTGAAGTAAAAGTTTCTTTACCACCAGTTTTGTTAGTAAAACAGTAAATGTAATTTACTGTGGGTTGGTAAGTTTTGGTGAAGTTTTTAATTTTATTTCAGCGGGAGTATGGGCACAAGTAAAAGGTTGTGAAACCATTTAAGGTAAGAGAAGAAAAAGGAAAGGCACAACAGTGCATCTGAAGAACGCAGCAGCGCGTATGAAAATATACACAGCAGTGTAAATGAAATGTAATTGAAAAGTGAGGCACAACAGTGCATATGAAAAAGTTCTGAATATGCAAAAAGGAGCATGTAGCAACGTGAGAAAAATCTGTGTAATTTCCACACAGTATGGGCACAAGTAAAAGTTGAAAAAGTTCTGAATATGCAAAAAGGAGCACGCAGCAACGTGAGAAAAATCTGTGTAATTTCCACACAGTATGGGCACAAGTAAAAGTTGGTGAAACCATTTAAGGTAAGAGAAGAAAAAGGAAAGGCACAACAGTGCATTTGAAGAACCCAACAGCGCGTATGAAAATCTACCCAGCAGCGCGTATGAAAATATACACAACAATGTAAATGAAATGTAATTGAAAAGTGAGGCAGAGCAGTGCATATGAAAAAGTTCTGAATATGCAAAAAGGAGCACGCAGCAACCGAGAAAAATCTCTGTAATTTCCACACAACAGTGAATGTAAACTCTGTGTAGTTGAACTATTTTTTACACCAGTAATTTAAAAGAGATTTTTACACACAGCAGTGTAAAATCTCATGAGGAGACAGAGTAATTTGTTTTGAAGTTCTTAGTGAAACCCTCTGGAAAAAAAGAGGATGAATTTTGTATCAATTTTTATTAATGAATAGAAATCCTTGGTGTGTGCAAACTATGTTTGTTGCTCAGAAATTTTATTTGTTTCTGCTGTGTTAAAGATCTTGTGGAGAGAAAAACAAAGCATTGCATCTGTGTGAAGTTTGTTTGTTTGTTTTTGGGATTTTACTAGAAAAATTCCCCAACATTTTGGTGAGTCTAGCCCAAAAGTTATAAACTATAGCCTTAGTTACTTTTTACATTTTTGTCACCTGATTAACTTTTTAATCAACAAAACCATGGAGGTGAGAGTATCTCTTTTGGAGTAAACTCTATGTAATACTTTTTCGAACATTAAAAGAATATTGACTTAAAAAAATTTATCTGAATTCCATGATTAAAACATATCTAGTAATAGATAATAAGTCGATGAATCACATAAAAAAAATTCAATAAAAACAGAAAACACTACTGGAAAAAATAGAAATAAAGCTGTAAACACAATCAAACGCATTCTTAAATAAAGAAAACCCGTAGATTTGTTATCGTTGTCTTGTTTAAAGCTCCTGCAGTTCTTTTGTTCAGAGGAGTTCCGAATTACTGTGTATCCTCAGTCCAGCCATTAAATCATAATTTTACCAAAAGCATCAATAATACTCGAAATAGGCAATGTTGGGAATTTTTGCAATGGGAAAATACCAAAACCACAAAATATAAAACACAGAGGCAATGCTCTGTTTCCTTTACACCAGGATCTTTTTGCACAGAGAAGTCTTTTAAAAAAAATTACAGAGCATAGAGTATTCCACCACCATAAAATGATTTCTATTCATTAAACAAAAACACTTACATATTCGTCCTCTTTTACTCAGAGGGATTCACCAAAACATTTTCACAAAACTTACTCTGCCTCCTATGAAATTTTACACCACTGTGTCTAAATATTTCATTTACATTCACTGCTATGTGAAAACAAAACTTACAGGGATTTACAGATTTACCTTTTCACTGTTGTGTGAAACTATTCATGGTTTTGAAACCAAAACTTCCCCCTCGTTTTCTTCATTCACTTCTCCTTCTACTCCTGCACTGCTGTGCAATTTTTACTTCTTACATTACAAACAAAATGGTTTTTACGCTGCTGCTGCGTTTTACCATTTTCTCATTAAACATTTCAAACCCAAAAAAAATCATGCACTTCTGTGCATTCCTCCCTTGCAATACAAAATTAATCTCTGTGGATTTCATTCGCTGCTGCGAATCCACATTTCTATTTTCCCCGTGTGCGATTCACACCATAGTTTCTACACGCTGCTGCTAACCCTGTTTCTATTTTCACCATATGCTTTCACATGACAATCCCCTGGTTTTTTTTAATGGCTGCTGCAAGCCCAATTATCTCCTCCCCGTGTGCAATGCTGTATGTAACTCAAATGGAGTCAACGCTTGAATATTTCATATGGGCAAATAATAAAATAAAATAAAACTTACATTATGTTTTACCGCCCATACTCCATATTAATACGCTGTATTGAAATCATTGAAAACTTTACCAAAAAACATGTAATTGCATTTAACATAAGGTATGGTCCATAATTTTTACTCCACGCTGCATTAACTTTCAACAGGCCCGTATGTACTTTGATGACTTTAACCGGCGGAGACCTTTCCTGGCAATCGAACGGCGGAGGACATTCCTTTGAATCGGACGCATATCGGATGGGGTGAGTTGACCAAACCTTACTCATGCAATATTTTAATGTTGACCGTATGCACCTTGGAGCGATCAATGGCGGAGGATGCACGAGCAGATCGGACGGAGGAAATCAATATCGGAAGGCCTGCTTTGACTGAGTTTTATCGTTCGAAAAGTGCTTGAGGCTGACGTCATGGAAATCCACGTGGCTGCACCATATCGCATCGGAGCCCCTCATCGGAATGTTCCATCGCCAGAGAGCTGGTCCGATATGTGTCAGGCGGTCGGTTTCTGGTTAGCAGCTGGGTGGTTTTTCCGCGCGCCTTAACTGCTGGCCTACGCACAGGGGAAATTACCAATTCCAACACTCCCCTTTAATTTCACCTGCTGGGCATTCAATCTTACCCAAGGACTTTCTCAACTCCTTGACATGCTGCTGTTACAAAGGAGTCTTCCTCTTAACAGAGGGATTCACCACTGTCTATGCTGAAAAAAATATCTTCCTCTTCACAGAGGGATTCTCCAAAGACAACAAATCTTCCTCTTAACAGAGGGATTCACTAACACTGCTTCACATGCAGTTCCACAAGCAACAAAATAGTCTTCCTCTTAATAGAGGGATTAACCTGAAACTGTGCTTAAGAGCACCTTCCTCATGACAGAGGGATTCACCATAACAATGTGCTGAAGAACACCTTCCTCTTGACAGAGGGATTCACCTGTGACTATGCTGAAAAGCATCATCCTCTTGATAGAGGGATGTACCATGTGTATGCTAAAAAGCATCTTCCTCTTGACAGAGGGATTTACCATGACACTATGCTGAAAAGCACCTTCCTCTTTAACAGAGGGATTCACTAAGAACTTCACTTCCTCTCACGGAGGGATTACTGCCAAACACTGCTATTGCATTACCTTTCATTTCTTCAACAAAACTTCATGCTGCTGCATTTTCTTATTTGCACTGCTGTCCATACCCATAACCATAGACTCTGTCATCCTGGGTTTTTATTTGCTGCTGCGTTGCCTCTGCAATTTGCACTGTGGCTGCCTTTTGTTTCATCATACTGCTGTGTGCCCATACACAAACTCTTTACTCTCCATTACTTACACATAGAGAGAAATCATCCTCACACTGTTTGGCGCTGCATTCTCCACACAAAAAAAATTAACACGGGCTGCTGCCTTTTCTTTTTGCACCCTTGCTTCACACAATCTTAGTCTTCATTCATTTTTTTTAAACAATGCACTACTGTGCAGTTCCTTTCATTTTTTTGCTGCCACACTTTATCATTCACCCATGAGCATTAAAAATCTGTTGTCCCTGTTTCTCTTTATGCATTTCTTTGCATGCTGCATTGCATATGAAGAAAAACATTACATTTTTTTTCATTGTTGTGTATTGTACTCACTCTGCTGTGAGTATGTTCTCTCACATTACATAGAAGGAAACTACCTTCCATTGCTATGCATTTCAATGCATGTGCTTCATAACAAAAATTCAAAAAACTGTTGTTTTATGTTCTATCTTCCCACTGCTGTGAGGGTCTCCATGCTTTGCATTCTTTTCTTATTTCGCTGCTACACTTCACATTTGAGCGCTGCCCCTTTTTCTTCTCTGCTTTTATGGCAGATTTAACTTCATATTTTTCCTAAAAAAAAGTCTTCATCAAAGAGTGACTCTTAAGACAGTTCAGCAACAAAAATTACAAGCTCCCCTTTAATGTGTGCTTGTCTTATTTTGGCAGACTCTTCTCAAAACAAATTTAGATCCACTGGGGAGTTCAAGGGATTTTCAGATTGCCTTTCCTTCCTTCTCCATAATTGTGTAACTTTCTTCTTTTGCATGGGTCTAGCTTGTGTAAGCGCCCATGTCAAGTTACAATCTCGTTCCATATGCCCAATGTCATGACACTTGAAACATTCAACATTTTTCATGAATAAAAATTCATGATTTCTTCTTGTGAAATTATTTCTTGGAGATTGTTGGGGACCACAACATCTATCTCCATGAAATGTTCTACAGTCTTTTGCCATATGACCAAAGTTTGAGCAAGAATAACAATAACCAAAAAATGAACTTTGGTACCTGGGAGATGGAGGTTTCCTTGATGTACTTCTCAAGCCTTGCTGCCTTGAGATCCTTTGATGATCA
>APFE030619103.1:0-11736 GCA_000404065.3 Pinus taeda
TAACAGGGGGTTTGAGGGGTACCCGTAACCCCACTTTATGGGGTCCGGGGCAGCACCCCAGAAAATTTTGGTTTTGGACCCTATGTTAGGTTAGGCGGACCCACCTATGGTTTTGTGCATGATTTTCGCACATGTTTTTTGGACGTGATGTTTTTCAGTCCATGGTATTGGATCGATGGTTTTTTGGTCCATGGTATTGGACGTGATGGTTTTCCGGTCCATGGTAGTGGATGCTTCGGCATGTATAAATATGTATTGTAACATTGAAAGGAACATAATGAAAAATCAAGCTGGTAGTCCCGGTTTTGGGATCCAGTGGGAAATATCTGTGTATATGTGTTTTATGTGTTATGCTCTCGCATTTTTATTTTTCTTGTGATTTAGAATTCGTATGCAGGTAATTTCTATACGGGGTTAAAACCTACACAAGCTTGGGATCGGTCTAATGGATTAGGCCACTAGTCAACGGTGTTCTTGACATCTCACAAGGAGATGCCATCCCCATGTGGAGCCACTATTAGGGTCCTATAATAATAGGATTCATTATTTTGAATTGACCATGTAAGTTTTGTAATATTGTACATACCTTTGCTTTTTGAAAATGTTTTCCCATATTTAAAATATTAAAAAATGTAAAAAGGGTATGTCCTAAAAGAAATATCAAAGGACAAAAAGAATAACAAAAGTGAAAAATATGAACCCCAAACAAAAATAGATCATGAAAGTGTGCAAGTCCAAGTGCCACTACTTTTTACTTTACTGTGAAAACTAATGGTAATATACAACTTGTCATAAATGCCACAACCCATGATAGTGAAAATAGTTTAATCTTGACTAGTTCATGCTTTAAATTTCATGTTTATAGTTAGAGAATAAAGATCTAGCCAAATTATTTATTCTTGACAAACTAGTAGTTAGGTAGAGAAACAAAATGTGCTCAACAACTTAATCTGAGCCATTGGAAGATATAAGGTTAGAATTAGATAGTTTGTTTGACAAAAGAAAAAGGAAATAAAGGGTCTGCTAGCTTAAATGCACCCAATAAAGTGAAGAAAAAATGTTAGTGTAAGTAAAGGGTAGGTAGAAGAAAGGTTGCAGAAGTACAAGGTTGTTAAAGCATAACCAAAATTATCATTCTTAACCATATGTTTCAGTGTGGAAGAGCAGTTATGAGTAAAAGGATGTTTACAAGCTTATTTGATTAACTTCCCCTCATTTCATTTCACCCCCACTACATACTTACTAATTTAACCCTTACCCCTTGGTTTCATACATTTCCCTAGCAAATTACCCTCCAAAACTCATTTCCCAACCCAAAACCCCTTTTCCCCAGTGTGAAAACCATTCCCCTTGATAAAATACCCTTTCCCCTCATTTTAAACTTGTTTCATTAATTTCATCCCTTTTCCATAGACATTTCCCTTTAAAAATCCCCCCCCCCCCCCTTGTTAATTTCCCTTTTCCCTTGTAAACCCACTAAAACCCCTTATCCTAAGTTTGAATAGTGTATTGGGCCCCATTGAAAAAAAACCCTCCCCGATACCCTTTCAACGTATATCCTTGGTGTATTTATTCCTAGGTCTCACATTTTATTAACCCATCGCAATATGTTAAATCCCGCTCATATACTAATATTAACATTTAACTCTAATTATTTAATTCCCCTTATACATGTATCTCGTATTAAAATAATTCCTGCATATATATTAATCCCAAACCCATATAATACAAACCCTCATATATTAAACTATATTAATATATATCCTGACCCCATCTCCATTATATCAAACTACTCTTCCATACCCGACCCACGTCAAGGTTAACACCTGACCATATTCATCACGTGATAGCCCTACGATCACTCACCCCAAATCTAATGGTGCACATCCATATCGTGCTCATACCCTCTCCGATCTTTACCCGCCCAAGAGCACGCAAGATTCGCGGTTTTGCTTGGGCCCCTTTCGGCTACGTGGTAGCTCCAGGTGAACTCGCGTGCTCTAGGGGAAATATTGCCCAACTGCCAAAAGCGGTTCGATGGCCCCCGAAACTGCCTCCCTGCCAAAAACACAAACCACTCACTGTTCATTTATTGAATTCCACGCCAAATTTGACTATTATCCATTAAAAGGCTGAAAATGCCCATTTTTGACTCTTTTCACTCATTTTCATAGTGAAAGCTACCTAAGCCTTCCTGCACCACCCTCAACATGTGCAACTGAATTTGACCCCCAATTACCTTCTAAACATGCTTTGGACTCCGTCCATAGACATCTCAGTTCAATAGAAACATTCATTACCTTCCCTGCAGACCTATGCTTTATTAATGATTGTTTCATTTTGCATGTTATTAGAAGGCCAGGAGATTGGACAAGCAAGTTTTGATACTAGTCACAAAACCTGTTTGCTTCAGATTCTCAGGAAATTTATTCAAAGGCTTCATTGAGCAGGAGTTTTGTGTAGAAAGAAGAAAATCAAGTTTAATACAGTAGCAGAGCAAAAGGAAACAATTTACACAGTAATTGTTAAAATAAAGATGAAATCATTTTCATCAGCACAACAAAAGATTCTTACAAACTACTCTCCAAGAAACATTTTGTATTCTACATGTGTCTTTTAGTAAAAATCATTTTTACTAAAAACACAGAAGCATGAAAGAGTGAGTAAGATTTACAGTAAAAGGTCAAACTAAATGGAACATCCAGCGTGAAGATCAAACAACAAAGCAGATTAAAAGGAAAAAGGTCAAATATTAAAAGCCAACAAAACCTAAATAATAGGGACAACAAATAGCAGTTCAATAGTTGTCTCTATCTTCTTGCATGAAGATATTTCTCTTTCCCAGAATAAATCCTAAAATAGTTTAGGATATTTTGTAATAGTTTTTTGTATAAATAATTCATAAATTGAAGTATTAAGGGGGGATTCCTGAATATTGTTATAGCTGACTGATCTACTACCTAAAAGTTATTGTACCAATTTCTAGTTGACAGACAAGGCAAGTTATAAAGAAACTTCTTTACAGGATTCATGTGTTGAGCTATCTCAGCTAGTACAAAGTTCATCTTGTTAATATTATTTTTCTAAGTATTCCATAAAATCATATGTGTTCTAAATTTGAATGTTATAACAAGGATGTTACTACAGAAATTGTTTAAGTACACTCTGCTTTTACTGTTATACATTCCTATGTTTTCTTCTGATATTCAGAGTAGGGAATTCTTCATTGCTCCCTAGTTTCGATTTACCTCTTTCACTTTCTTCATTGTCTGGTTTAAGGGATCCTTAACTGCTCCTTGATCCCGATTGGAAACCATTTTACCATGCAACCTTTGAGATTTGATATTGCTCAGCTATCTTGCCTTATAACATTTTCTTTATGGTTTTTTGCTGTTCAGTTTTTAAAGCTTTATTGACTCCATAGCCCAATGGAAAAATAGACATTCATCTAATTAAGTGATCCCACCACCCAAATTCAAATCAAGACCAAATCAAGCTTACATAACTAGCCTAAAATAATTTTAACTAAAACAAAGTTAAATCTTAAAGAGAGAGCCCTCTCTGAGCATTAGGAAGGGTATATCCTAGTCTCAAAAGTAGGTTTGTGGTTACCTCGGTGATTTCTTTCTTTAACCTTGAGAAATTACTAAGTGCTAACATGGTGGATGTTGCTAGAGAAGTTGTAGTAGTTGTAGTTTTACACAAGTTGCCGAGGAAAAAAATTAACACTCTTGAACGAGCTGAGACAACATTATTATTTCCCTCAGGTATGTGTGCTACCACAACCATGATGTTGGCATTGGTTCCAGTAGAGGACACATAGCCCCCAGGTATGTGTGCTACCACAACCATGATGCTGGCATTGGTTCCAGCATGGGGCGCATAATTAATTCCACTGATTGCTATAGGCGAACCAACCTGTTTATCCAAATAGTAATGCCGAAAATGGGAATCATAGACACAACAATTGACCTTGCTCACATTGATTCTCTTCAAATGGCTATGGAGAAAAACAATGTTTCTTTGTTCTTCTCCGAGTCTCCCACAAACCCTTGACTTAGATGTATTGATATTGAGCTAGTCTCCAAGATTACTCACTAGATAGCGTGCATTGGTTTGTGTAGATTGTACCTTAGCAACACTTGTTATCCAGAAGGCGTTAGCACTGGGTAACATTATATTGCACTCAGTAACTAAATATATTGTAGGTGATAGTGATGTTGTTATAGGTAGTTTGAGGGGTTCAAACAAGGTTACAAGGTTATTGGTGCAGTACATGCTTGCACAATGTTTTGGGAGGTGTATTAAGTCCAAATGCTACCTATTTGATTCTTTGATGCATAAAGGCCCTATGTGTATAGCAACAAAATTCAACAAATTTAAGGATTTCCCACACTTTAGAGGCACATACCAACTTTAAGGGTTTCCCACACTTTAGAGGCATATACAAAGGTTTCTTGTGTCCATTATCTTGGCCTTGAAAGTCATCCCGAGCATCACATTGTGAAGCGACACATACTTGGAGATAATCCTCTCAGTCTTTCATATATGGTGGGATATGGTTTTTTCTTCCCTCAATATGTTCATCTTATCCCCTTAGTTTTCACATATGGCAAGATATGGTTTTTTTTCCCTCAATATATCCATCACCGAGGTTCATCTTTATCCTCATTAATAGTGTATCCTTATCATATATCATATATCATGTTATGGTGGCTCAAGCTTATTTGTTGAAAGAAGTCCCAAGGAAGTTGTGGGAGTGGACTCAACTTCAGATTATATGGTTAAGATGGCTTACCTAGAGAGGGTGTTATGTTTAAACATAATAGAAGTACTTGGATTTCTTGATAGATTTATTGCAATAGATCCTGTGAGAATCTACAAAGGTAAGCCACCATATTTCTACCAGGAAGACTGGCAAGGGAACTATCTCATCATGTTTATTGGTTACCCACAAACCCATGGTTATGGGCCTTCCACATAATATCCTTGCCACTGAAGTCCATTTGTTAGGCTACACATTGTTAGCATCACATTTGGCCCACAAGCATTACAGGGTATCTCTATCCTCAGATCTTCATTCATCATGGTTACAGATCATCCACAAACCCACAGTTATGGGTCAACCACACAAAACCATTACCATCGAATTCCATTTGTTGGGCAACACACTGTCAATATCACAGTTGGCTCACAAGCATTACAGGGTATCTCTACCCTCAGATCTTTGTTCATCATAGTTAAGGGTCATCCACAAACCCATGGTTATGGGTCAACCATGTAAAACCATTGTCTTCAACAACACTTGGTTTAGGGTCATCCACAAACCCACAGTTATGGGTCAACCACACAAAATCCTCCCCTTCATTTACTTATATTCAACAAAGGCTTCATATGAGGGAACTTCATGTAATGGGGACCATTACTTCCTAAGGGGGTGGTGGGGGTATTGATCTGAATGTAAAGGGGCACCCACCCATGGTATTGTGACTTAAAAAGGCTATAAATAACAAGCCTCATTTTGTAAAAGGATAGAATTGTCCACCACAATGTAGTTGTAACAATTTTATTTATTTTAATAAAAGAATTGTTTTGGGTGTTTTTTTTTTTTTTTTCTCGAAATTCAAGTTTGTCAGATCTTGGCTCCCCAAAATTACTCCTTTAAACCTATCTATCTAACATATATAAAATGGTATGGATCATAGTTCTTGCCCCATTGAGAGACAAACTAATTAATATGGCCCTGTTCACTCCAAGCTCTCTTTTATTCTTTGACATTGCAATACCCTTGTCAGTGCATTCAATTTTATTTTTTAAACATGTTTGGGAAGCCTTTCCCAAGTTCATTTGTTGGAAAGTCTAGTTAGCAAGAAATGAAAGTATTTTTAACAATGCTCAAGTGCTTTGTTAATCAACAATAATGAAAGATTTACATTTATGCTCTAAATTATGGGCCCAAAGCCCTTGTAGAGTAGCCTCTCCCCAAGTTTTGGGATGCATAGGAATATTCCTAGCTTTCAAAGCTCTACCTTCCAAAGTAAATCAATTTGACTCTAGGGTTGCTACAAAAAGTGTGATAGGAAAAATGGAAACTTTGCCTCTCTTGGGAAGCCTTTAGGGATCGAAAGACTCATCTCTCAAGATTTGTCCTTAGCTTTTATGTTGCCTCAAAAAGGAATCAAGAGGTGGTAGGAGGGGGAGAAATACTCTATGGCCCCAAGAAGTATTGAAGTACTCATGTGGATTAGGGAAGATGGCAAACAATCAGGTAGAAGCCTATGGTCTTTTGTGAGGCCTCCTTATAGCTAAAGAAAATAATGTTCCTTCTCTTACTACGTTGAGAGATTCCCTTATAATTATTCAACACCTAGTACAAGGATCCTCTCCACGGGATAATATATTGGACAACCTATTAAATCATATTAGAAAAGTCACAAAATAAATTCCCTCAATTAACTACTTCCATGTCTTAACGGGATAAAAATAAATAAGCAAATAAATGTGCGAATGAAAGTTGCATCTTGAAATTTGGTGAATTAAAGATGGATGGCCAATTAAAACCATCCTTCATTCCTTAAGTTTCAAACAATTTGGATGTTACAAATTTTGCTTTATTTTGAAGTTTCTTAGAAGATTTTCACCTCCAAAACACAAATTTTACATGTGAGTTTAAAGTTCCTCAGTAAAAAATTATTTTGATACAAATTAAGCTAGATATACTTAAAATATAGAATAAAATTAAATTATAGTCCTCAATATAAAGTTGTGAACCAAACATAAATTTTAAAATCAATATAAATATTCTCATTATTGTCTTAAAAAAAATATCCATCCTTGAATATCTATATAACGCATTACTTAAAATTATATCAAATAATTAACATGACATTATTTTTTTTCCAACTTTATATTTATGGTTATCTTTAAAATCTTCATCAACTTAAAGTGTACCTTAATTGAGACTATTACCTACACCCGAAAACTAGAGACCAGAAATAAGGCAATAATCTTAAAAGATCTACTTATACATCATATCATATGGCCAACCAATGCGTGTTTCCCACATGTAAAGGCGCAAACCATTAAAAAAAGTTCAATCATTGTTATCTCATGGAACGATTCTATGAAAACTCTAAATAATCCATAATCACTTTCTACGAACATAATTAATAAAAAGGTACGAAGTTAGGGTGTTAGTGCTGTATTTGGGTGTTATTGGTGGGGTAGCGTAATTAAGATAAAATTGTATTTTATATTAAATATGGTAATACAAATTGAGTGAAGTGAAATTATTACAATTTAAAATGTTTTTAAATATAAAATAGATTTATTAATTTGAAAAATTCTAGATAATATGAAGTTTTGTAAATTAAATAATTAATTTAATAATTCTAAAAAAAATAAGAAGATTTTGGTAAAATTAATCCAGAAAATTTTTTGAAGAAGAAAAGTCATTATATCTATTAGTTAGACTATACTTTTTACTAGTATTCGAAATGACTGTTTTTTCAAATTACTATAATATGTAAATAAGCACGATAAATCATATGTTATTATTTTTTCCAAAACATTTAGCTTTAATATATCATTTATTTTAGGGAATGCATCATCATGATGAGACCATTTGCCTTGGATTTTTTCTTTAGCTTGAATTAAACATTGAACACTGTGAGCTTGACCTAAATGCCATTCAAGTTGCTTCTTTAACCTAGAATTCTTTTGAATTTCAACAATTAAAGAATTATCTGACTTAATTTTCTCTTGTTTAGATTTCTCTGAAGCTTTCTTCAGATTGTCAATTTCTTGATTCTTTAATCTTAAATATGTCTGTTAATTCCTTTCTTGCATCATTTCCTTCTAAGCTTACTTGGGATGTATAAGGTATTGTACCACCTGTTTGCTCTCTTTCCTTTAGTAATTGCTCCACCCGTGTTTCCAAACTATGCATTTTCTTATTTTTCTCAATCATTACTAATAAGATCAATTCTTTTTCTTTTTCCATCTCTCTAATTTCTTGTCTTTGTGGATGCTTAGTAGTTGTAAATTTTATTCTTTTGTGAAGAGCTTGAATGTCTACATTTCCGTTCTTAATGATTTCTTGAGTAGCATTGGTATCATTAAGATCTAATCTCAATTTAATAATTATAACCTCCAATGATTTGATCCTAGTATCCTTAGAAAAAGAGGACATTCTTTGCATCTTTAACTCAGAAATTGTGTTATTCAATTACTTATGCAATTTAAACAAATTAATTGTTGGAATTATTAAGGTGCTTTGGATCATCTCCCATGTTTATCTATGGAGATCAACTTGGTCAATTGGATGGATTTGATTTTTTTTAAAAGAAAATATAGAAGTCTTTAAATCTTTTGTAGACATAGCCTCTTGGACTTCTGGCTCCAGGAAGGCCAATTGAAACTATACTTTCTTAACATCCAAGGTTGAGAGTAATCTATGTTTTGTAGAAGAAGTTTGTTTATGAAATTGGGCATAGGTAGTTGACTTCAAAGCTTCATTCTACTCTTTAATCTCCATGGATTTAGAAAAAATACTCAGATTAGCAAAGGAAGGTATTGAATAATATTGTCTTGTTATTGTTTCCGTTTGTTGTAGATTGAATACAAGGTTGTTTGACAAAATAACTGTAGAAGGTGTAGATACATTTGTTGACATAGTATTTTAGATTGCTTCTTTTGCTTATCTTACCTTTTTCCCCTTGTATAAGCTAAATATTATTCCTTCTAAATTTGAAGTGGAGTGTGGAACATCTTCAATAGTCCTTTTGAGTTCCTTTTCTTTTTGCAGAGGAGTTTCTAAAACATTAAGTTTTATTAGTTGCTCTATCTCTTATTATTTTGCTAACTCTTCTAGACTACCTTCTTCCCATATTTCTTTATTGGCATATCTTTCAATATCTAGTTTTGGTGGATGAACATAAGAAGCAGAACCATGTTGAATCTTGATAGATGAAATCTTCCCAATTAGATCATAGGACCAACTTTTTCCCTTTGCAAATTTCATTTGTGCTAATAGAAATTCAACTTCATTATGAGTTGCTCTAGTATTTACAACAAAAGGTCCAACCTATGTCTTGAGTTTGAAAATAACCTCTTTCTTTCTTTGCAGAAAATGCATTTGATCTATACTCAAACTCTGGCTAATGAATTCAAGTGAAAAAATTCTAATTGGGAGGAAGATTGGAAAATGATACGGAAGGAGTTCACATCCATACATCCTTATCTTAGTAAATCTTTAATACCAATACAAATCTCCCAGTTTATTCTGTTCACTAAGCTGCAAAGTGTGCCCGACCTTTAGTATAATTCTTGGGACTTCATTATTGTTTAAGAGACTGAAACATACTGATAGAAATTGGTCCACAAAATTTGAAAAAGAAAATTCTTCAGAGTGTTTCCTAACCAAAGAATCCCAGTAAAAGAATGACCATTGAATCCCTTGCATATCCTATTTTTTCAATTCTATTTGAAGGAACTTGTTTGATTGATGATACATGAAAAATACACTAAAATTGATTAATGTATAAGTGTCCTTTCAATTCCAAATTTCAGAAATTGCTCATGAATGGTGCCTGAGAGAAACTAAATGAAATTGAAATAAATAGAAGGCTTCTTTCTTGGTGATATAATTTACATGAACCTAACACTAATTCATCCACAACTTCATCATTTTCATAGCCCAATAAACAACATAACATCAGTATGATTTGTCTGGAAATCTATGGAAGATATTTGAAAGATAAGGAGGGTTGTGTTGGGGAATGTTGGCTCCCTTTGGAAAAATTGATTCAAATATAAAAGTTCTTTGTTGAAGGGTTAAGCTCTGATAGGTTTCAAACAATACTTCATTAGATAAGGGATGGAGTGAACCAGGAAGAATAACCTGTAGGGCCTCTAATACCGACTCAGAAGTGATATAAAATAAAGGATCTTCATTCTTGGCAACAATGGCCCTCTTACTTGGTAAATATCGATCTGAATACTACACACCAAACTCAGGAAATAATGGGTTTGTGGAAACACAAAATGGGGAAGGAGGGATTCCCAAAGTTAAAAAACATCATTTTGGTCTTGGAACTTTTGGAATTCCCAATTTTTAAGTTCATAAAGGTTGAATTCATATTGTGTTTCCACAATCTTAGCATCTAAACCAATGAAAGGAATCTCATAATTTTTCACTAACACATAAAGAGGTGGGGCCTTAGAATAAGTTTTAGTTGTCTTTCATTTATGTGAACTCATATTTACAAAATGAAATGAGGGAAAAAAGAAATAGGGTTACTCATGGAATCACAATGCTCGAAAACAACTTGAAACTGATAATTTTGAATGACTCATAGGTGGCATTGTTGTTATTCTTCTATAACTCTTTGAAAAAGGGGGAAAAGGTGATAACTTTGGGTAAAACTAAAGATAAGTGATATGGTGGAAAATTTCAATGGCAATAAGAATTGGTGAAAATGAGATTTAGCGGAAATAAGAATTTGCAGGTGGATAAAATGGTGGTAACTAAAAGAGAGTTTGCGGCCTTTGAATTTAGTAGAAACAGGAGTGGAATTATGCAGGGGTTGGTAGTGGTAAGTCGTTCGGAATGGGTTGGTGGGGGCGGTCTACTATTAATTGCATGTTGCCATGTACCCAAATATGGTTTTGGGAAAACAATCAATCATGGACACAAGAATGGTTCACTATTGAATTAATTCCATTTATATTTTTGGGTCACATCATTGCCACACAAAGTTGTAGGTGCTTTATCATAAAACACTTTATTTACAAATTTGTTTAATATAAAGAACAAAATTTAATTTGTGTAGCACTTATAAAAAGTTCATACATATATTTACAAAGCGCATAAAATTAAAAAAATTGGAATATGTTTTTGAAAATTTCATGACAAAAAAATGTTACAACAAGATGATATATCTCCAATGAGAAATGATAATGTTTCTCAAATATCATAGAAATGAGAATACATAATCAAGTAGTTAGGGTCTCACCCCAACCATCTTATTTTATGATACTTAGGAATGAATCGATTAATGTATGATTACAACTTCTTCGAATAAAGCCATTAGGTAGTTAATAAGTAATTACTCAATGTGAAAGGGCTTTTATTATTAAATAAGGCCCATCAGAAGGTTATTATTCATTAATTATGGGACCTTTAATAGTTAATATTTTGCTTTTTATGAACTATGTATAGAGCTTGGAGGCTATGCAATGTTTTGTCAAGTGTTGTTATTATATAATTCGAACTACTCAAATTTAGTTGCCCCCTCAAAGAGGTTTGTGAACATTTGTCTCTTCGTTTTCTATATTATTGATATAGCAGTTATATTTTATAAGTTCTATACCATTATGATATATAAAATGTTATATAATTGCAGAAATCAAAGTTAATAAACAACTCATAAACACATTCATCTAAGTGAATCCATAGGCATAATAAATAATTTGTATTTAAAATCATATACATAATGAAAGCAACCCAAATACAAAGTATATGAACTTTAATTAATATGATATAGATAATGAAACAATATTAATATGAAGGAGGAGTGAGTTGTCTCAAAATTTGAGGACATATTCGAGTATATCCATTTATTCAAGTAGACCACATGGAGCACATAAAATTTAGCATGAAAACAATATAAATCTCAAATTTGAAATGGATTTTATTTGTTGGGTTTTATTGGAGCTTAATAAATTAGTTGGCAT
>APFE030619106.1:9266-39336 GCA_000404065.3 Pinus taeda
TCCATACAACAACAAAAATGACCCCATTTATGGCACTTTATGGGTATTAGCCACCATCCATCACATCATATTTAAGAGAAAAATTCTAAGGTTCAAGCAGTGGAACATCACATCGAACATCAACAACAAGTCCTCCAACTTTTAAAGGATAACCTCGTGTTGGCACAAAATAGAATGAAAGAACAGGCAGATCAACATCGTAGCTAAAGAAGTTTTGGTGTAGGTGATTGGGTATTCCTATGGCTACAACCACATAAGAAAATGTCCCTCAAGCAAGCTAAGAAGGATAATAAATTATCACCAAAGTATTATGGTCCGTACAAGGTGTTGCAAAAGATTGGTACTATGGCATACAAATTGGAGCTTCTTGCAACTTCTCGATTGCACCCAGTTTTCCATGTTTCATGTTTAAAGAAGGTTATAGGTGATAAGATCCCAGTTCAAACAATATTGCCATAACTTGACGAGGAAGGAAAAACTATATTGGAACCAGAAGCAGTCATAGAAACAAGAACTCGAGAGCGACGAAATCGATCAATTTCAGAGTATCTTATCAAGTGGAAGAACTTATCTGCTGAAGATTCCACATGGGAGGATGAGAATTTTATACAGAAGCATCCAGAACTACTCAAGCATTGAGGACAACACTTTTTTGAAGGAGAGGTGCATGTTGGGTCCCTATCATACTGGTGATTAACCCATTACTATTGTAGTTGTACCCCTTATTAATATTGTTGTGCCTCTATTGTCCCCATATTGTTATTACTGTGCCCCATAGAATCCCTCTATTGTTATTTTTGTGGCTTTATATTATTATTGTTACGTCGACTAGGTTATATTGTGACTCCTTAGACTCCTATATATAGAAAGGAGATTTTGTCATTTGTATCATCCAAGAATTGTTCATTTATGTAATGTAAAGGAGGTTTCCCCCTCGAAGAGGCTGAATTTTAAGGCATTGATCTATATTTTCTATCTTTCTTGAAGCTGGTTTCATAATAGTTACTCCCAGTTATTTTCATATCTCTCCTATCCACCTTGCTCTCCTATAGGGCTCAATTCATCTACGCTAAGTATGGGATTACGCACAAAAAGGTTCTAGATTCCAACAACCTAATCAATGGTGGCACAACACTTCTTGCAACAACACAAGTCTTGAAGACATCAAACTATGCCAGAATTGACACTGCAACAACTGTATATTCTCTGATAGCAACAATATGTGTATTGAGAAAATGCACCAAGTAAAAAATATTCACTCCTCCATCTACCACCAATAGAATATTCATGTCATCCTCCTCCAAAAATTGTACAAGAGAAATCAAGGCCTGTTTTTTGAGTTCAGTATTATAAATATTAATCCTTGCAAACAAACCCTTGTAAAATAAAAGCCAGGGCATCCTTGCTAGAATACAGACTTGACGCCCTGAAGCCATCACTAGATTCCTTGAATGGTTTGTTCTTTATGAGAATATCAAAATCGCACAGATGACAATTGAGCTTGTTGACGAGCACATCTAGGTCGCTCTACATCATAAGCTTCCCAGTAAATGAAATCTTTCTTCAACACTTTGCAAGCTCTCTGGCTTCTTACAGAGTCTCCACAACATTGGATGCAAGCTCCTTCAATAACAACTACTCGACCCAATAACTAGAATAATCCTTAAGAATACTCATGATGGTCTGATTCATTACTTCCAGCTTAGATGTGAGAGTATATAGGTACAACAACACATAATTAATCCAAATATTTAATTGAACAAAAAACATAATAACAATTAATTTCTTGTTAAATCTGCATTAATTCTCTTTGTGAATAAAGAAATCCATCATGTGAATTTCTATAGTGATGTAAACAACAAACTGGGAAATCAGATTCACTAGGTGTGTTAATGTCTCCAAATCAACCTCATTCTATAGCAATTGAAGCTTTCTCAAATGTGACTATGGAAATACTATGAAAGGTCATATCTAAAAAGAATCTTAACAACCAATAATTCAGATCAAGATATCAAAGCTTTTGCAGAAAAAAATCAAACAATAACTTTAAGAATAATCTCTTGGTTTATAAGATATTTAAGCACGACCAACTAGCACTCCAGAAGATTGCTATAAAATAAAAATAGATAAAAAGGTGTCTAGATTATATTGTAGCTACAAAACATTGACATCAAGCTCCTATCTTAAAATAATAATTTGATAAGTGTTGCAGATTGAAGCCACAAGAGTTTTGGTAGGTAAGAAAACAATTTGATTCAAAAACACTAAGCAAAAGCTTTTGGAAAAGCAATTCCAATCATCCCTGCAAACAATTTGATTCAAGAAAACTGAGAAAAATATTTCAGAAAAGAAATTCCAATCAACCCTATAGACAAAGTCGACATTGATTTTGTTAGAGTTGAATAGCATACGTGATCAAATGTTCTCTTTCATATTGATGACAAAATTTGTGTCAAACTATAATACTTTTAGATCAAATTTGGCTTGTCTTGTGGATCCATGACTGCTTTTTTTTTTGTTTTCCAGCCTTAATCAATTTTCCCTTTGTTCATATCAATTCCCAAACTCTAGTCGAAATCCCTTTAATATTTTGACTCTAGCCGAAAATCCATTTGATATTACTCTAGACGCATTCCATTTAATACTTAAAGTCATTACCGAAGTCCCTTTTAAAGGGTTACAACCCGCAGGCGACGTGTCACCATATCACAAACTCTCCTATCTGCTGGTAATGCAGACCCCTTCCCCCGCCACTGGTTGCAATATCGTCTCCGCCCACCGACTACAATAACCCCTTCTCTCCCCTCCCTGATTATAATAAGTCTCCCCCTCTGATTGTGATATCGCAATTGCGGAATGCATTAATCCTAAGTCCCTCCCACATAAGGTCTTTCTCCTAGCTGTGATTGCGATGTGGTAGGAGCCCTTTGGATGCGATATTTTTATCTTGCAATTTTGTTATAGCTTTAGGTCTGGGTCTATGGTAAACACTTCTCACCAATGCGAAAAAGTCCCGGCAGATCCGATATTTTGTGCAATGTATTGTGATGGGCTGTCGGGTCCACCCATGGTTGAACCTCCCAAATCTCCCCGCTCCTGATCGCAATCTACTTTCCATCGAACGACTTCCAAGCCTTCCCCCCCCCCATCATGTTTACCTTTAGCAGTGCGGGGGGGGTCCGAAAAGTTGGTTTTCCCACTGGGGCCCAATGCTACGTGTCCGAAAACTATTGATCCTCACACTCTTCTGCCCACGGTCCTGCGCTTCCATTCCACCTCCACTCCCCTACTCCCATGTGGCCCCTCCACTTGCGCCCATTCATAATTCGAAAGAATCAACCCCCCTTTTCTATGAACATATTATTATCTCCCAAAAAATCTCAAAAGTATATAAATGGAATTAAATTAACATAAAAAGGAAAAATTGTTAAAATTGAAATAACAACAACAAATAAATGGACAACGAAGACACTTTTATCATGTTTTAAGCAGCAAAAGGAGACAACATTGTACATTCATTAAAAAGTTTTCAAGACTGAATGCAGTAAAAAGTTGAACAACAGTGGAGTTCATCAGCCAACAAGATTAACATAAATGTTTATTCGAGGCCTCAGTTACACCAGAATGGCCAGAATAACACCAGAACTCAATCAATTGATACTATTAGCCATTTGATCTATTTTTATAACTTTTGTAATAAATATTGAATTTTGTTTCAAGATATTTATTTTTTGTAAATAATTGTATAAATACTTTAGATTTCAAAGTATTGTAGGTTGGATGTTTGTGAATCATAGCTTGGAGCTAGTGTACTTTTTACAGTAATATAATAGGAAGTTTCAATTATTATCTTGGGATTCTTGTGGTATATTTCTATGACAATGTTTTCTCTGATATTTCTTTTCATACCATCTCTATGTTTTTCTTGTGATCATCTCATGAGTTTTAAACAAAATTCATAGGTTATATGCTTTGTTTTATTTAGATTTTCATCCTAGTGTTATTTCTTCTTGATGAATGAATTCATGGTTACACGATCATTCTGATATTCTATCTTTTCATCCCTGCACCATCCTAAAAGCCTATTTATATCACTCATCTTTCTTAGCTTTCCCCATTATATCTCTGCAATTAATCATTGGAAACCTCAGCCTAGTCCCTAGATATATGAGCTTCATCTAGTAAACTCTTAAATCAAACACCATTGAACTTAATATGTAGGCTAACATCTGAAATCCCTCTCCAGTCATTTCATTGGCTGTGAGATTCTTGAGAGAGCCCTCTCTGATTTGGTAGGGCTAGCTACCAAGTCTAAATATTGGTTTGACGTTACCTCCTTGGCTTCCTTTCTCAGCCTTGGGATGTTGAGGAGTGCTAACATTCTGGCGACCATACCAAGGAGAGTGAAAAATTTTATATTCCCTGGGAAAGATTATCAAATTAAAGATCTAATTTGCTGATGGTGGGTAGCAGTGAGACACATATGAAGGTTGAATCATTCACTTAGCAACTCCAATCAACGTTCAACCTAATTTGAAGACTCCATTGGAGGATGAACATTACCAACAGAAACACGAAAAGACAATATGGAAAGATTAGGTATTCAACATGGAATTTTATCCAAGACATCATGTTCTTTGTCATAAAGTATTTCTTCTCTATTTCTGAGAACGTCGAGAAGGTTTTCCAAAGTAAATATATTAGAGAAAAGATCCCAGACCTACATTTGATTCATTTCCTTTGAAGATTGTGAATACAATTTCCCCTTACACTTTTAATCTTGGTCAAGACCCTTCTTCTAAAACTTATGTTGATCATATTCAACCTGATGAGACTTAGGAGATCAAGAATAATCCTATAGCTTCTGTAGATACTCCTATACCTTGTAAAATTCCAGATAGATATAAGCCACTCATCTTACCTCCTATACTCCATGATTTCCATCAAGATTATTACAAATGTCTTCCCAGGTTTGATGGAGAATATGGTAACATTACTGCTGGAAATGACATTGAGAATTTTGAAAATTTTCTCGACCTTTTTGAGGTTGAAGAAGATGATGTTAGTATCAGGATTTTTTCTCTATCTTTACAAGGTGAAGCCAATAAATGGTTCAAAAATTTTCCAGTTGCAAGCATTTTCTATTTCCATCAGTTTGTGAAAGGTTTACTAAAGAAATGTGTGATCAAGAGGAATCCTTTTATGGTTTTAGAAGAATATAACCATTTGAAAATAAATCT
Organism: Pinus taeda; assembly: GCA_000404065.3. NCBI lineage: Eukaryota > Viridiplantae > Streptophyta > Pinopsida > Pinales > Pinaceae > Pinus > Pinus taeda. The sequence continues at coordinate 14,507 of APFE030619106.1, forward strand.
AGGAGAAATAGTGAAACACTTTTCAGCTAGGTTCAATGAAGTATACCATTCAATCCCTGTTGATATCAAACTGCCTCTCGGTTTAGCTCTCTTACACTAACCGGATGCCTCTGATCTGGAAATGGCATTTCAATTGAGCGAAAGGGACCCTACCATAGTCGAAGGAATGCAATATAGTGCAATAGCTGTGGAAGCTAATATTCTGCTCAAAAGGTCAAAGTTGAAGGAAGAAGAGAGGGAGAATATAGAGAAGGAGCACTTGACATCTTCAGAAGTAAATTTCGACATTTTGGTAAGAATAATGGAAGAAACGATGTGAAGGATCACCACGAGATATGAAATTTCTGTTCAAAAACACAATGTCCCACTTATTGCAGAAGAAAAAGAGGTTGTTGATTCTAACAATTTTACTACTAAATCTAGTTACCATAGGTCAGAAAATGATTGATTTTTGTATTCATTTATGGAAATTCATGGAAATATATTTGTAGATTAATTTGTGGAGAAGAAATATACTGATCTAACATGAATGCTTAATGAAATTCCTTATATTAATGAGTTAACCAAGTACGATTAGTATGATGATGACTATGTTGTTGAAATCGAGGCTCTCTTCGAAGCAATCAACAACATGTTTTTGGGAGGAGGAAGTTCAGTTACAACAACTCAAAGAAAACACTCAACCTATGGATATCAATCAGGACAATAATGAATAAAATGTAGATTTTTTCAAAGTAAGTGAAAGGTCTTTCCCCTTATGTTTCACTTCATTTTGATTTCTGAGAGAAAACTTTCCCAAGATTAGCGATCAAGAGTCTTTCAGTTTTGATATTGAGCACGAAGAAGATGTTGAGCATCGTGATTGAGACTCATTATGCTTGTGTTTCTCCTCATTTTCAAAAATAAGAGAAAACTATAAGGTTTCCAAGGAAGAAAATAAGCAAGTTGACAGCAGTTGGCAATCTTCTCCTAAAAGTGTTGAGAATGTTGTTTGAAATATAGATCCCTTTCTCAGTCAGCAATCACAGTTACCAACTGACATTTAGTTTGAAAATGTATTTGAAAATGTGAAATATGAAGAGCTTATACAAGATCATGTAGTTTCAACAAAACCAATCCACAATAGGTTACATCGACCTCCTCATATTTGCACTAATCCAATAGGAAATTATTTGGATGAATTTTGCAGACAAAGTGGTGCTTCTTTGGTTATTTGTGAGCCTAAAAATAGGGGTAAGGGAGATTTAGTTCAACAAATAGCTTTGTTTTCTTGTCCATCAACAGTCTCATCAAATTCATCACAAGGGTCACAAGAAGTCCTATTGCCTTATCAGGATAGTTTTGAGTTGAATCTCCATGAAAGCAAGGATGCAAATGAAAAATTGAAGCCCTGATATGAAGATTGCCTAGAAATGACGTGTAACCTGCCAGATCCTCCATTTGAAGATCCTTTTGCTAATTTGTTGCAGTCATCAAAGGAGGTATTGTTTCATGATTTTTAAGACCCCTTGGGCAATCTTTTGCGAGCATGGGAAGAGCGAATGTTGTTTTGTTTATCAGCATAAGTCTTGGTTTCAGTTTTAATTGTGAGTTGCCTACATGTACATCATTTTGTCTTCTTACAGAGGATGTGAGCATAATTTCAGTGAATGGCCACCTCTTTTCTTGGCTTCATTGGAAATTTCGTACCACTTTAGTGAGTAGGTTATGGATCAATTAGAGTATGCAGGAGTGTGAATAAGCTCAACACTATGAAAAATTTTTCCAGTAACATAGCTTTGGTTTTTAGCATTAATTTTTTCAACATTATTTCAGCCGACAATAATTTTAGTTTGTTTGGTAGCAGTGTACAATTTGGGTTTCATTACAAAATAATTTGGTTGCAAGTCATCAGGTTCCAGGGTAATGGTTGGGAATACCCTAATGGACTAAGAGTTGATCTGAAAATTTAGAGATCTACGGTTCTTGACACCTCCTAAAGGAGTTGTCATCCCCAGTTGGAGCCAATGTTGGTGTTGAATAGTATCCGTGATCGAATGTTCTCTTTTATATTGAAGAAATAATTTTTGTTAAATGATAACACTTTCAGATTAAATTAGACTTGTTTCGTGGACCCATGACTGCATTTTTTCCCTTTTCTAGCCATAATCCATTTTCCCTTTGTTCACATTAATTACCAAACACTAGCCAAAATCCCTTTATTATTCCAACTCTAGCTAAAAATCCATTTGATATTAACTCTATCCGCATTCCATTTAACACTTAAAAACCATTGCCAAACTCCCTTTTATAGGGCTAGGACCCATAGGCCATGTGTCACCATATCACAAAATCTCCAGCCCACCAATTTCATAGAACCCTCCCCCCTCCACTGATTGCAATATCATCTCTATCGGCTGACTGTGATAAGCCCTTCTCTCCCCTCGCCAATTGCGATAAGTCTCCCCTGCAAGGTCCTTCTCCTGATTTCTATTGCAATGTTTTAAGACCCCTCCGGGCAGGATTTTTTTATGTTGCAATTTTGTTATAGCTTTGGATCTGGGTCTATGGTTAACACTTCTCGCTGATGTAAGAAAGTCTTGTGAATACAATATTTTATGCAATGTATTGTGATGGGATGTCGGGTCCACCCATGGTTAAGCCTCCACAATCTCCTTGCTCCCAATCGCAATCTACTTTCCATTGGACGACCCCTAGGAATTTTTGGTCCCCCCACCATGATTCCCTTTAGCAGTGGAGGGGGGGGGGGTCCAAAAAGTGATTTTTCCCACCGATGCCCACTGTTACGTGCCCCTCCTACATGACTTTGCACCCCTCCTTCTCAAAATGATATACCACTCCTACCCTTCTCCAAAAACTACTCATCCTCATACCCTCTCTCGCCAATGGTCCCACACTTTCATTCCACCTCCACTCCACTACTACCACATGGAACCTCCACGTGCGTCCATTCACAATTTGAAAGGATCGGCCCCCTTTGTTGTAGACATATTATTATCTCCCGAAATTTCTCAAAATTCTGTAAATGGAATTAAATTAACATAAGAAGGGGAAATTTTTAAAATTGAAATAACAATAGCAAACTAATGGACAGTGAGGACACTTTCAACACATTTTAAGAAGCAAAAGGAGAGAACATTAAAACTGAAATAACAATAGCAAACTAATGGACAGTGAGGACAATTTGAACACGTTTTAAGAAGCAAAGGGAGAGAACATTGCACATTCATTACAACAGTTTTCAAGACAGAATGAAGTAAAAAGTAGAACAACAGTGCAATTCATCAACCAACACGATTAATAGAAATGTCTATTCGAGGCTTTGGTTACACCAAAATGCCCTGAACAACACCAAAACTCAACTGATTGATATTATTAGCAGTTTGATCTCTTTTTATAACTTTTGTAATAAATCTTGAATTTTGTTTCAATATTTTTAATTTTGTAAATAATTTTATAAATAATTTAGATTTCAAGTATTGTAAGTTGGATGTTTGTGAATCATATATTGGCTCTAGCGTACATTTTGTAGTAATATGATAGGCAGTTGTAGTTATTATCTTGGGATTCTTGTGGTGTTTATGTGACAACGTTTTCTCTCATATTTGTTTTCCTACCATCTCTATGCTTTTCTTGTGATCATCTCGTGGTTTTTAAACATAATTCATAGGTTATATGCTCTGTTTTATTGAGATTTTGATGGTAGTGTTCTCTCTTCTTGATGAATGAATTCATGGTTACATGCTCATTCTAATCTTCTATCTTTTCATCCATGCACCATCTAGACAACCTATTTTGTCACTAATCATGCCTACCTTGCCCCATTAGATCTCTGCAATTTATCATTAGAAACCTCAACCAAGTCCCTAGAACTATGAGCTTCATCCAATCAACTCTTAAATGAAACACCATCGAGTTGAATATCTAGCCTAACATCTAAATTCCCTCTCTAGTCATTTCATTGGCTGTGAGATTCTTGAGAGAGCCCTCTTTGATTTGTTAGGGCTAGCTTCCAAGTCTAAGGATTGGTTTTAGGTTACCTCGTTGGCTTCCTTTATTAGCCTTGGGACACTGAGCAGTTCTAACAGATTCAATCCGAGAATAAATTTTGAAGTGCAAATTCCACTTTCTTGAATGCAATGAAATAATGGGATAACCTAGACTTCTTTTTCTGGTTCATCCTTCATGGTAAATAAAACTAGTGAATAACATAGAAGGAAGAAAAGAATGGAAATAAATTATATATCATTGAATTCAATCACAATCAAGTGTAAATATCCAAAACATTGACATCAAGCTTTTACCGTAAAAAAAATAATTTGATAAGTGTTGTAGATTAAAGCCACAAGTGTTTTGGTAGGCATCCAAACAATTTGATTAAAAAACATTAAGAGTTTTTTTTTTGGAAAAACATTTCCAATCAACCCTGTAGACAGAGACAACATGGATTCAATCCAAGAATAAATTGTGAATTTTAAATTCCACTTTCTTGAATGCAATGAAATAATGAGATAACCTAGAATTCTTTTTTTTTGGTTTAGCCTTTATGGTAAATAAGCCTAGGAAACAAGAGATAAGGAAGAAAAGAATGGTAATAATTATATACCATTGAACGCAATTACAATCAAGTGTAAATATCCAATGCCTCATAAAGACACCTTACTCACACATTTGACTAGGAGTAACTTATATAGTAAGTTATCCTAACATCCAATAATTCTTATAGAATAAACACATGCACTTGAAATTTCTTTTCAACGGAAAGTACTTCTTAATAGATTACTGTAAGGATCATACATATTAGAATTCATAAATTCAAAAAATTACTAATTAAGCTGCTTGCATATATATATAAACATATTACTGGAATAACATACTCAATGATTGCATAAATTTTACATGATCGAATTCCATGTAAAATCCATTTCTACATGATTAAAGTTATTGAATCCTAAAAAAAGAACAAAATACTAACCATACAGATATCCATTGTTGTCAGGTAGAATTACTATGAGGAGCTCCAATTCCTTGCCTCTTAGTTTGTTTAGCGCATATTTATATACAATTTTCATAGCTTTCAACTTGGTCAGGTCATGCCATGTAGATTGGTATAATAGGTTAAATATTGAATATGTGCAAACAAGGGAGGGAATAAACCAATAATAGATATTAGGATCATTTTTTCCAGGTTTTATGTACAAAATAGGATAAACTAGAAATCATGTTACAACCACTAAAAGGAATATGAAATGTCAACAAGGCCCACATATTCCTAGCATGCCAGAGATTTGGCACATTTGAGCCAACTCGTGACAAAATCCAAGAGCAAGACTTTATTGAATGCCCCATGAGAAGTTGATTCAAGCCCAGTGGTTAGCTGTGCCTCCATTGACTATTTTATGTTTCATCTCATGCTATGCAAATGTTAGCTAAAAAATTACAAACAATAAATGATTTCAATAGTACAAAGTGTATACATAACCTATTTTCCTATTGAAAACATATATCCTTTATTTCACATAGGGGAATTATCTTTAAGAGTCAAGATAGTCATTATCTTATTCATGATGTTCCACTGACCTACCTACAGTAGGCATACAACTTCCTTGTGTCAAATTTGGTAATTCATGAAACATAACAAATAGTAAAAGGAAAACATGAAACAATTGCTTGAAATAGATGTCAACATACCAAATAATACAAAAATATAAAATAATATGAATGTTACTTAAGTGTGATAGGTAGAGTACTAATGTGCATTGATACTGACATTTGATTTTGTAATCTTGTTCAACTGGTTGTTAGGCATGGTTGATTTCCCAGTACACGGTATCTAGCACCAAGGACCATTCATGGAGAAATCAAAATTTTATTGCGTAGTCTCAATAGGCCAAGGCCTTTCATGAGCAATCATAATTTCATTAGTCTAAACCAGCCACAATTTTCTCTAAATGCAGTAAAACTTCTAGCATGAATTTGATAAAATCAGATTGAATTTTGCAATCTATTTCTGGAACAAAAAGAATTTAAACACTCTCACAATCAAATTTATATTTCCACCAATTTTAGGGAAAATTTGTAACCTTTTTAAAAATTTTGACCTAGGTATCCAGTATGGGGTATCCAAAATGGCCACCTGAAACATTTGACCATGTATGGGCATAGAGCATAGGTATGTTTGGAATTTCATTTAAAATATCACCATTTTTTTCACTCGAAGAAATAGCCCCTATAGAAACTCTCAAGTGTAAATAGTTTTTCCTAGAATTAGATCACAAAACTTGTGAAGACCAGACAACTTTCAAGTGTACACAGTTCTACCTGAAATTAGACCACAAAATCTGTGAAAACAAAACAACTCCACCTAAATGTCACATTCAAAGGTAAAATTTGAAAGGTAAATTTTCCATCGATGGATAAGTAATTGTTAACCAAAATGTCAATTCTAAACATTAGGCAAATGATTAAGGCTTGTCTGTATGTGGAGAACTTTGACAAATATCACATTCAAAGCTTATTATTTGAATTTTTAAGGCTTGGGTTGATTTAGGCGATGTAGGGTATGATTAAGGTCTATTATTATCTTTGGGGAATTCATGAAAATATAGATTAAGAAATAAATTAAATACTTAATCATTAACATTGGTAAATGTTTACGAAAAATATATTACTATCATCGACTGTGGCCAGGTAGAAAATTGCCAACCAGAGAGAATTCACAGAAAATATAGATGGTCGTACCAGATTCATGTTGACTACAAATCCATGAGAAAAAAATACTTTATGACACATCAAAAAAATTGTAATATGTTGAAGGCTGAAGCTTCAGTACATAGATAAGTCAATGGTTTAGCAAATCTAGGAAACCAATCGTGCAAAAAGTAGTGATGAATATTCCAAAACAAATTACATTCTAGAAACCAACCATCACAGAGTTTCCAGAACATCTAGATAGATATTCCACAATGATTCTTTGTGTGGGTTTACACAAGGTAGTCTAGGAAATGCCCCTTTTGCCAAAATGTCTAGGCCTTTCTTTTAATGAATTGCTCACTTTCTGTTTATTTTCAAAGAAACTTCTACATTTCTCATGTCAAGTTTTGAGTCTATGCCAGAAATTGTTTATGTATATGGCATTGCTTTCTTGACATACTAGAAAGAACCATTTTTGTCATGAAAGAGGACCGCAATATGTCCTAGGAGTCTAGGCTAAAATCTCTCTGAAACTAAATAAGAGCAAAAAGGCCATTTTATGTGTATTTGATTTCTATTTTAGAAATATCACATACAAAGTCTGTATTCTTGCAAAAAAATAAAAATAAAAATAAACTAGTATATGTTGATCTTTATAAAATTGTCTTTTTCAAAGTTGAAGCATGACTAGAAGATTATTGCATGTGGCTAGTGATTATTCACAGGTATGCTAATAGAAACAATCTAGAAAGTAGTAAAAATGGGCAATGTTGGTAGGAAAAAAATGTTCATCTTCTTTAAACAAATTATTCATGGCATATAACCAGATTGACAAGACCAAATAATTTTTTATGTTGGGTCGTTCTAGAGTAAAACAAAGCTCCAAAATATAAGGCATAAATACAAGCTACTAGTACAACATATAGACCCAAATAATAACATATCCAAAACGAGAACCTCTTTAGTCTCAAATAAGGTATCTAAAGAATGGTGTGAAGCAGAGGTTAGTACTTTTATATGATCAGCATCAGACAAGGTCCTAGTTACCATCCTTATTTAGAACTTTTGCTAAAAGTTCAATGGTAAACATCAGTTCAATGAAAGCAGTTGAAGACACATATGCACAAAAAATTTGTTAATTGTGCTTAGACATGGAAAATAATTTTGATATATTGACCCATTTATGGATTGGTATTTCCCATTGTCCAAAAAATGGTCTAAAAGGCACCTTCATGACAAGCAATGATATAAAATCCATTTGAACTCTAAATACAACATTTAAAATGCATAGATGTATGGTTAATAAATGGAAATTGTGTGGTTGTTTGGACTATGGTCTATCAGTAGATTGGTCTATCCTAGTTTGATTCTTACGGTATGGACTCTACCTGAGAACACCCAAAGCAACCTCTGTGGAAAATATGCTACGTAGTTTAACCTGATAATGCCATATAAATCAAAGAAAAATACTATAACCTACTTCTACTATCAATTTGCGAAATCTTAAAGATCGAGTTCAACAATATAACTAGAAGAAGAAGAATCAATGCACAATACACATGAATATACTTTGGGGAAAGCCTCAGGTAAAAACCCCACTATTTGTATTATCATACTAGGTGGAAATACATAAGAATTATATAAAGCCTTAGCTCTCACAACAAGTCAGCTCTCACTAAAATCCTAACAGATGCTCACATGCAATCGTGGCTTCTCACAAGCCTTCTCCTCTTCCCTCCAAGCTCCTATTTCCTTCCGTTGTTCCTCTGGGATAATCTCCTCCAACTAAGTGGAAAACTGATCTCACACACCGATCTCACACCCTGTCAGAACTGCACAATCCTCAAGCAAATGATTCCTTCTGCAAGCATGAGTTTTATTTATAAGAAAACACATGAAATTGATAGTACAATGTCCTTGTGTTTAATCTCAACTGGGTCTTTCTCAGAATAGAGATGCATGAGTTTCTGATGAGGAAACCTTCAGTTAACTGGAGTACACTAGTTGAGTGCATGCATGCATCAACTGACTGTTAACTCTATTAGTTCCTCAAACAGTTTGGAACTAATTTAAATAGACTTAACTCAGTAAACTGAGTTAACTAATTACAACTCAAATATCTCTCAATCTTATCTCCTTGATTTAAGGCTTATCTCATTAATTTAAGGGATAACTCTTGCATGACTTTAGAAATACTTCTAACTTGAATTTTTCCAACTAATTAATTCAAAACAACTTAATTAATTATTTCCAAGTAGTTGTTAAGACTAAATTCAATTTTAATTCACAATTTAATTCAAGTAAAAATGAAATTGGAATATTCTTGTTGCCACAGTTCAACACTCCCTCTCAACAAGAAATGAATTATACTTCAGAAACATGATCCTCCCATCATCAACAGCTTGCTTTACCTTGTAAAGCCAATGAAAACTCACAACTAACTTGTTCTCTGGTGTTAGAACCACATCCCAAACATTGTTACGAACTATGGAGTCATACTCCTCTACCATAGCATCAACCCAAATTGGCTGCTGCACTGCTTCCTCAAAGGAAGATGGCTTGGTCTCAACGCATTTCAGAGCAAGGGACATGTATCCAGTGTACCTCTCAGGTGACCTCCTCTATCTGCACTGAGAAAATGGTGCTCCCACATTCTCTCTCGCATCCTCCAACATTCTATCAACTTCTCTTGTGCGCTTCTGTCCATCTCTGGAAGACTCTACTTGAGTAGATGTCTCCACTCCTGGAACCTCTGCATACTGCTGCTCCGCATAAGTTTGAGGCTCCTCCTCCTTAGGAACCAATAGTTCCTCCATAGCCTGTAGTTGAAGCTCCCTCTCAAGGGAAATTTACATCTCCTTCTGCTCATCAAACTTGATATCTCTACAAACCACTATCCTTCGATTGGTAGGCAAGTACACCCGATAGTTGTGAGGTGTATCAGTGTACCCCACAAGTATCCCCAACTCTGTTGTTGGCTCAAGCTTCTTCCATGCATTCTTTGTCACGTGGGAATATAGCAATGAGCCAAAGATCCTGAAGTGACCCACATTTGGTCTCTTAGCAGAGAAAGCTTCCTCTAGTGTCTACATCCCAAGTATGTGATGCAGGCTTCCATTCTGCAAATAGACCACTGTGTTGCATGCCTCAACCCACAAGTGAAGTGGTAGGCCTTGGTCATGCAACATTGCCCATGTTGCCCCTACAATAGTTATGTTCTTCCTCTCAGCCACCCCATTCTGCTATGGGTTATGAGGTGTCGTCAACTCCTGTTTAACTCCTTCCGCTATGTAGAAGTCCTTAAACTCTTGAGAGACATATTCTCTACTGTTGTCACTTCTCAAGGTCTTGATCTTCTTCCCTGACACTTTCTCTACCAAACCTTTGAACTCACAAAACTTTGAGAAGGTTTGGTCCTTCTTCTGCATGAAATAAATCCAGCATTTATAAAAAAAATCATCAATGAAAATCACAAAATACCTTTGCTTTGTTGTGGATGCCGTTGACAATGGTCCACACACATAAATATGAAATCGCTGTAAGATAGACAAATTTTTCATGTGTCAACTTGCTCAAGTTTACCTTTGGTAAGTCGTGTAGATATATGCTGCATTATCTTCAAAGCCCCATGATGCAAATGGCCCAACCACCTATGCCACAACTCACCAATATCATGGTTTTGCACCAATTTTGCTTTTGTACTCAATGATGCACAATCATCTACCTCTAGTTTATAGAGATTCTTCACCCAAATCCCTATCCTCTTGGTTTGACCCATGGCTATGTGTCTTAGGAACACCTTTCCTTTGCTAAAGACAACATCATAGCCTTTGTCCTCCAACATCCTGACCGATACCAAGTTCTTCTTCAGTCCAGGCACATACATCACATCTATCAAGGTAATAGAAGCTCCATGCTCCCTCTAAAAAGCAACCGTACCCACTGTTGAAACACTATACCTTCCATCGTCACCCATCTCTATTTACATCTTGAGTTCTTTCTCCTCCAAGGCACCGAATAAAATTTTATCACTGGTCATGTGGAATGAGGCCTCACTGTCAAGATACCAAACACAACCTATCATCGATGACACCATGCATACAATGAGGGTAAAGTCCATTTCGAACTGAGAGGTTAATGCCTCGTCTTCCGATCCTTCCAAGGATCCCTTATTGGACTTATTTGATGGGAAATTAGTCATGTAATGTCCCATCTTGTGACAATTGAAGCATCTCACTTTAGACTTGTCAACCTTCTTCCCTCCATGAGAAGAATTCGATTTGGAATGGGAAGCCTTCGCCTTCCCTTTCCTTGCCTTACTAGCTAAGGCCAGATTTTCTTCATCATCATTCTTTAATGAAGAACCATCTCGTGTGCTCCTCCTGATCTCCTCCTCGATCAGATCCGACCACAGTCATTCCCAATCTGGCAGTTTCTCCCTTCCATTCACGGAGTCCTGATAGTTATTCCAACTCTTTGGAACGCCAAGGAGAGCGAGGCTCACCATATCATCATCGCAAATAGTTATTCCCGCATTACTAAGCTCATCTCTATAGGTGGCGAGCTTGTTTAGATATGTGGAAATAGTATCACCCTTCTCCATCTTCATTCTTTGAAGCTTATCCTTGAGCACCAATTTCCTCTAGTTGCTACTATTCTGGTATAGGTCCTTCAATGTCTTCCACATTGAAAATGGAATATCCTTCCCATGGAGACTCAAGACAATATGGTCTCGAACTCCCTCAAGGATGATCGTCTCGCCTTCGCCACACACTTCTTCCACTCAGCCAACTCTTGTGCATTAGTTGAAGCTTGCTTTTGGATTTCTTGATCAATGAATTCCTTCAAGCCATTGTCTTATAATACAGCCTCCATTCTATCTTTCCATGCTATGTAATTCAAGCTACCTTCCAAGCCATACTCGAGTCTCAAGCCATAGAATGCCATTTTCCAACCTTGAAGTATAATATGAATTCAATTTGCACCTGCAACCCCAAACTTCGAACTTTCAATTCTCTTCTTTATATACTATTCACAGCTCCGATAAACTAGGCTCCAATACCATGTAGAAAATCTACTATGTAGGTTAACCTGATAATGCAATATAAATCAAAGTAGAATACTATAACCTGCTTCTACTATCAATTTGCAGAAGCTTAAAGATCGAGCTGAAAAATATAACGAGAAGAAGAAGAATCAAATCACAATACACATGAAAATATTTTGTGGAAAGCCTCAGCTAAAAGCCCACTATCTGTATTGTCATACAAGGTGGAAATACATAGGCAATATACAAAGCCTTAGCTCTCATAGCTAGCCAACTCTCAGTACAATCATCACAGATGCTCACAGGAAATCCTGGATTCTCACAAGCCTTGTCCTCTGCCCTCCAAGCTCCTATTTCCTTGTGTTTTTCCTCTGGGATGATCTCCTCCAACCTAGTGGAAAACTGATCTCACACACTGATCTCACACCCTGTTAGAACTATGAAATCCTCAAGGAAATGATTCCTTCTGTATGCATGAGTTTTGTTTATAAGAAAACACATGCAACTGATAGTACACTATCCTTGTATTTAATCTCAACTGGGCCTTTCTCAGAATAGACATGCATGAGTTTTTGATGAGGGAATCTTCAGTTAAATGGAATACACTAGTTGAGTGCATGCATGCATCAACTGTCTGTTGACTCTCTATTAGTTCCTCAAATAGTTTGGAACTAATTTAACTGGACTTAACTTAGTAAACTTAGTTAACTAATTACAACTCAAATATAACTCAATCTTATCTCCTTAATTTAAGGCTTATCTCCTTAATTTAAGGGATAACTCTTGCTTGACTTCAGAAAGACTTCTAACTTGAATTTCTCCAACTAATTAAGTAAAAATAACTTAATTAATTATTTCCGAGTAGCTATTAAGACTAAATTCAATTTTAATTCACAATTTAATTCAAGGGAAAATTAAATTGGAATATTCTTGTCGCCGCATTTCAACAACCTCTACTAGGATTTTTCATCCTATCCCAACTAAGAATTGGTTGGTTTATGTCTTACAAAATAAAATCTGTATGCAAATTGTATGAGTGAGAAATTTGAAGCAAGTACCTATGTTGAGGGACAAGCACATTTGGGTTGGCCTAATGCTTTGGTAAAACCCATGACAAGTTGCTTGTCTTCTTCAATCCCTCCCTAACACGATGGTTGGGCTTCATCTTGGAAACACAAACAATAAGCATTAAATTAGAATCCCTATGTAACATGATGGTGGGATTCCTATTGGAAACATAAATAGTAAGCATTAAATTAGTATCCCTCCCTAATATGATGGTTGGGCTTCCTCTTGGAAACACAAACACAACGGTAAGCATTAAATTCAATAGAAGTCTGATCTAAAATATAATTCTTGACAAAAAAATAAATATTCAATTATGAACTATCATAAGTGTACAAATCCATATAGTCTAGAAGATTGTTGTAGGAGTGCCATTGAAGGCAACTATTGCTAACCCAAAGTCACAATATATTCAATTCATCATCTAGAGTCAATGCATTGTTTTTCTGTGGCACTCACATAAAAATAGTGTTGCAGGAAAAAAAAGTACCTTCAAAATTTGTTTTGTTCCACAAAGTTCAAAAAACAATGTATCTTCAAAAAAAAAAAAATTTGCACACATAATTAGTTTATGTTTGGACCCTCACAACCTAATGCACTCCTTAGAAGCTAGAGAAATGCACATTCAAGTTATTAAAATTTAACACATATCAATCCTTTTTGTCTTCTTTCAACAAGGCACTACTCTAATTTTGGGTGTGGAATGCTCATCACATTGAACACCCTCCTCATTATTTTTTTCTCCCGATCGCCGAAATTCAACAATGGTTTCCTGCCAAGGTTCATGAATGGTAATTGAATGATTGTGTTCATTAAACAATTCATCATGTGCTTGTATCTCCTCCTCATGCTTACTCCCAGATGTTTCACTTGATGATTTTGATTGTTGGGATTCCTATACACAACACAATTTAACTTGTTATAATAACATTATACCTCCAATTAAATTATTGCATTATTCATTAAATATTAGAAACAACTAAACTCAGATTCATAACCAGTAATTAATTTTTCCCCTCGATCTATCATGTGTTGTTGAAGAGCTTGGGAACCATGTAATAAAGCATATTTTAAGTCTTCCTCTAAAGCAAGGAAAATTTTAAGGATGGAAAATTTTCTTGAAGTTTAAAAATATTGGCGAATCTGACTAATCCCTAATATGCAAACTATAAAATGTTTATTGACATATTTGTAAAATTATTCAAATTTATAATGATTTTATATATAGTATCTATATAATGTTGGTAATTTTAAAGATAAAATAATTTTATATTCTAAAATTTGAGCGAATCATCTTTCATAAAAATTGGAAATTGGCGAATCAGTTTTCTAGAAAAATCATGGAAAATTAGCCCACTAGGCGAATATTAGCCCCTAAAATTTTCCATGCTCTGAAGCTTCCTTTTCAAATTGGTGAACATACATTAACAAAGATAATAATATTTATGAGGTATAATAACTAATAAGATACAATTAACTCAACATGACCATGGTTATTTTCCCTAAAATAGAAAATATAATAGATGAAAAAATAATCACTTGCCATGCCACCACGAATGCTATTATATCCACCAGATCCTAATTTATGAGATCCAATTCTTGAAACCCTAGCTTGGGTGATCCAGGTGGATGTTGGTGGCCACCCACCTATCCCATTTGGACCCCCACAATTGTCTCTTTCAGCATTTTCAGTTTCCTTAATTGTAGCACAACTTACTATTTTTAGCAGTTTTTCGGGTCCTGAACTTCCGGAGCCGTTTTGAGGCCCTAAACGACGTTTTTTGGGGAATCCAGGGGCAACATGGGACCATACGATGTTGCCCGTTCCAACAATGGTAGTTCTCGGATAGATCTTTCTAACGAGCTATCATACGCGTCAAACGGAGATCGTATGCCAAAGTTACGACCCCGGGAAATTGATGTACCAATTTACCCAAAACGGGGCCCACAATTTGGCGTTTCATCTTCTAGGGGTAGGTTTTGGAATGTGAAGGGTTTTCCATTGTTTCTCAACAATAAATAGGCCTTCGAGCCTCATTGTAACACAATTTTGAACAGTTCAGAGGCATGTTGCCGCACATCTCTTCTCAGAGATAAGCTACCATCGCCCTAGCTGGTTTATTTCCAATTCTGGTTGTAAGCATATTTCGGTATTTTCCATTAATGAAATGAAGCATTATTTCCGCTGCATCTTTGTGTATATTGTTATCTCTGTATTTTATTGCGTTCCTGTTTAAATCCGGATCAATCGTAGAGTTTGTTTATATTAGCATCATGGCTGTGTGGAATGTGTGTTTTTCTTTATAGATAACCTCTGATCTGCTAGGGTATCAACCCAAGACCCTAGGGGAATTTATCCCTTAACAGAATTGGCGACTCCACTGGGGACAACAGTATTGTTGTTCCTAGTTTGGGTTTATTCAAGCCAATCAGGGCTCAGCTATTTATTTTCTTGCTATTACTGTGTAGTCTATTCCTGTAGGAACCTGAATTGTAAGTTTGATCAGTTTCTTCAGACTTTTTTTGTGTTTTCTTGTAATCTTTTATATACGTTGTTTTTCCAGTTTACAGAAGCGTATATACGCATGTTTCCTTAAGTAAACCCACGTATACGCATGTTTCCTTAGGCTGAATAGTGTATACACGCAACTGTGCACTAACACATTCGCGTATACCCTAAAATTTTAAATATTTTTAAAATATTTTTGTTTCTGAAGATCTGTCTACTGGTCCGAATCAGTCCTGAACAGTTACTTTTCTATGTTAGTCTTTATTTTTAGAACAAGTATATGATTTCAAATTCTCTCTGATTATGGAAAGTGTTGGTCTTATTTGTTTTGTTGCAAGCTCCATTGTTTTTGTTTAAGCACACAAGATTTCTTGCTAAGAATCTTGGCTACTCTATTTTTCCAGGGAAGAAAAGTTGTTTTCAATCTTTGTGTCAAATCTTGTTTTGGTGACTTTTTTGTTTGCATGTCAAAACTATATCTTTGTGACCATCTGCTTTTCTTACTTTCCGAAAGTTATTGATTCACACTTTCTTGAAAGTTGTCTTTTCGATCTTTTGGTTTTTATTGCCAAGCTCTTGTCGTTGCTTTTTTATTATGAAGAGCATCTTGAAACACATTTTTTGTTGAGTTTTCACTCATTTTGTGTTGTCAACTTGCAAAGTATTTTGTTGCCTATTCTTCGATCATAAAGTTTCAATCTTGTTTAGAGCACTTTTGAAAAGTCACTGTTACACAGTAATTTGTCACCATCCCTGTTACCCCTCTTCCCGCACATTGGAGGACTTATTCCGGGACCTGTGAGAAGTGACATAACTTGAAAAAACTTGCATTGTATCCCCTTGAGTATGTACTTCATATGCCCTAAAGACACCTTCTGAAAAATACCCATAAAAATAGCCCTTTTTCCATTGGCACAGTTCCACTGTGTATCACTCGCGCCAATGGGGGAAATCCTCCAAAGAGGGCGCCCAACTGGCGCTCTGTCTCAAAGTCACACTCGCACCAGCCCTGTTGGGTAAATTTTTTAACAAACCAACTTATGAAGGTTCTTCCTAACCT
This sequence comes from Pinus taeda, assembly GCA_000404065.3. Lineage (NCBI taxonomy): Eukaryota > Viridiplantae > Streptophyta > Pinopsida > Pinales > Pinaceae > Pinus > Pinus taeda. Next base: position 30,881 of record APFE030619106.1, read on the forward strand.
ATTCATGAATTGATTCCAGCTTGAGTTAGTTTAGTTGGGCTTCGAATCTACATAAAAGGGAAGTAGTTCTCCACCTCTCATGGAAGCTTCTTAGTGATAAAGCCAATCCCATGAATCTTGTGGATGATCATAACTCCTTCCCCTCTATCTATAAAATCTTTTCCTTTTGCCATTGACAAGCTAGTTAGTAGTTCTAGTCTCCAAGTTCCAAATTCTAGTTTTGAAGTCCCAAAGTCTGACAATTGCTAAGCTCATGCTACAAGAAGCCTTCTTCATTCCCATAGGGCTAAATCTAAAGTGAGGAGATTCTTGTCCAAGTAACCAAGGAGAGAGGCTTGTTCCCCATTCCCAACAAGCTTTGCAAGGCATGTGCTGCTGATCACCCAGCTAAAGGAGGATTCGATGTCATAACTATGGTTGTATTCTTCTTTGTTTATCAATAATAATAGGCGACTATCATTATGGTTCCACTCTTATTGTCTTTGTAATGATGATTGAGTTATATCCTTTCTGACTGATATATAGTTGCATCTATTGAATTTTATGCTTGTATTTGTGTCATTCTTTGCATGTGCAGGTGTCCGTTCATGAGGATTGTGGGGATTATGACCAGTCAGAGCAAAGGAACGGGAGCAACGACTCTTCTACAAGTACTAGCGTTGGAATCCAGGTAGGCCCTCATCATCTGTCTTTTATTTGCAATTAGGAACCTGTGTGTTAGTGTTGTTTGATTGTTTCTAGACCCCATTTGGGCTAGCAGGGATCACCTCAGTCCGTAGAGGGGATTTACCTCCACAACAATTTGTCGACTCCACTGGGGAGTTGGATTTTTGTCTTGTTCTTTGTTTTGTCTTGTTGTTTGATTTGTAAACTTTAGACGGAGCTTGAAGTACGGCCAGATAGCCTTCGAAATGCTATTTCTCCGCATTAGCAAAGTAGATCAACGCCACTTCAGTCCATCTCCGGTTTGGTTTACAAACTGAACGGCTTGGAACTTGCCTTGTTTGTTGGTTGTTTTTTGGTTTCTCCTGCTTGATTAGCTTTCTAGGTTGAGTCCATGTGTTGCTTCTTTCCCCTTGGCGTACCTAGGTACTTTTAACTTAGCTTTGGCTCGTTTGTTTTTATTTTTCCATAGAAGACTCGGCTGGTGCTCTTTTATAGTGTTACAGTCGCGCTAGTTGGTGCAAGTTGCACATTGACAACCCGTGCCAATCCCTGAAAGGCACTAGTTGCAGCCTGACAGTCGTGCCAGGCCTGGGAACTTTTGAAGTTTGCTTGTCTGTGGGCCCTCTGAGCTTGGTTTTTATTCTAGGTATCTTTTTTAGACTACTTGAGTGTGTTAGAGTCTAGTTTGACTGGTTTTGAGTCTCTTTTTTGAGAAATTCTTAATTTGATTTCCTTTGGTCATTACTTGGAGGTTTGTCTTAGTCTCTTCACAATTTTGCATATTTTTGTTTTTGTTTTTGCAAAAAAAATTCCCCCTCATTCGTCGGGGGTGGGTGGGGGGCTAAATTGTTTATGAGTGTTAATCGCCTTTGAGTGTTTTTAATTTTTGATCTTTGGAACTCTCACCCAATTTTCTTGATTTTCACTTGACTGTTTCTTAGATTACATTAGAATCATCTTGTGTTTGAGAATTCTCTTGCATAGATCACACTTGCATAATTAGAATTCTCATTTTCAGAATATGAATGAAAATTATGCATAGATTACGATTGCATAGATTACCTTTACCCTTTGGGGTGTTTGCCATTTTCTATCAATTTCACATTTCTAGCCCTAGGGCATCTAGTGGCTTTGTGTGTCTAGCCTTCCTTAGGTTTTTTTGGTCTTCTATTGGTCCAGTCAACTCTCTGATTGCTCCCTTGCACTCGTTTGGTGGTTGTAAATCGTTTTATTGCATTATTTGGGTTACTTGCTTCGTCTTCACTTGAATTCCTCTTCGTCTCACTTTGAGCCTAGATTACACAGCTTATTGGTCTCTTTGGGATTTTTCTTGTTCTTTGGAGGTTTTCTTAGTGATTTTTGGAACTGAATGTGCTTGTATTGAGTCGAATTTGTTTGTTATCATTTCTCAAAGTTGTTTAGTGCATTTTGCCATCAAAAAAAAGAAAAAATATCTTTTGCTTTGTATTAGTTAATGAGAATTAGAACTTTTCATTTTGATTAGTGATTAGTGATCTTAAAGAAAAGTTTGTTGATTTCCATTAGTTTCATTAGGGAAGTTCTTTGTTGTTTTGTGATCATTTCGTTTGCGTGAAAGCTCTCAAACCCTCTTGTAACTAGCATTCATCGAATGAAATGACATATTTTGGCATATAGTTTGCATTTAGGGAATTTTGAGATATCACATACGGTAAGGCCTGAAAACTGAAACATAATACATGATTAACTTTAAAATGAACTGAATAAATCTAACAACGCATTAGAACATAACGCTCACTTTTTAGAGGTCTAGGCTAGAGATGTGCTTCGGCGTCATTAAACCTAATCACTTTTGTTTCCACTCAAGGTTGGGTGATTCCTCCTTTTGTGACTCAATTGTGGTCTAGTACAAACTTGTGCTCCCACATACCGTCAAGTATATGGGGAGACCCCACTAGGTTATCATCCTTTATCCATAAGAAGTCGTGTCTGCCGCCTTACGACCCATAACGCACCAAACACAACATTTGGGAAGATTGACTATCGTACAGAAAGTCCTTGGTTTTCATAGGATTTCTAAGGTGTATATGCAGTTTTACGGATTTTCTGGTAAACCTTTTGCTTAGTTCTCTAGAGTAGTCACTTTTTGATCCTTTTCGGACTCCCTAAAAGAAAAGGCTCATTTGAGCATTTGTCACTTGAGGCTCATTAAACATTTGAAGGTGACTAGAGTCATCTTTTTGTCCTTTTCTCGACTCTTTAAAGATGAAAAGGTCAAGTTGTGTCCTTGTGTCTTAAAATTTATTTGCCTGCAATCACACGCCCCGTTAGATTTTGTTTGTTGGCTGTTTGATTGTGTGTCCTGACTCTTTTTCGGCCCCGTGTGTGTGATTTTCATTTTTGGATGGCAACTTTTCCAGAGTTCACCAACCCAGGAATCCCCTTTCACGGGAATCCTGGACATTTTCCTCCTTTTGGGAATGGTCGTGCTCCTTACATGGCCTGAGTTAACTGTTGGGTTGCCTGTTTGGTTGTTCTCAACCTCTGTGATCCCTACTGTCTCAACTACTGGGTTTTTTATTAGTGTCATTTCTCTGATAGTTCTCAATTCCACTTGGATATTTCATGATCTCTTACTCATCCTTGGGCGAATTTAGAGAGGCAAGTGTCACAGGAGAAGTTTCTGGAAGATTCCATGATCATCCACCTTACAAACTGTCTCTGCAATTTGTCTACTCTCGCCCATCGCACCCCATAGAAGGGCTTTTCAGTATGCATCGCACCCCCCATGTGCATTAGGTGGGATGCATCGCACTTTGACCATGGAGTAGGTGAGATGGTCCAGTTTTGACCAGTTCTGAGAAGTTTTTCATGGAGAACTTCTAGGAGATGATGTAATCAGTTGACCTTATTCCTTTAGGGTATGAAACAACACTTTTAGGGACTTAGAAGCCTTTGGTTTATGGACATATAAGATTGGGGTTGCAGTGCCCAAATATGTCTATAACACCGCTGCGCAGCAAACTGTCAATGGAGGAGAAAGGGAAAGTTGTCACTATAGAAACAGACAAAGAAGACGAAGATTTGCAGGCCCTTATCATCGCAAAGGAAGAAGATGAATGCATGGAGGTGGATACTCAACCTACACACTCTGCAACAAAACTACTCACCTATTACCCCCCGCGAAAAGGGAAGGCCAAAGTGCTCAAGGACCTGGACGAGACCAAGAGTTCGCTCTAGACCCCACTCCTCCCAGATGGAATTATGTTTGAAGGCATGCACTTGGGCTGTGTGCCGACCATGAAATTTGAAGATTGGGACCTTACTGACCACGAGAAGTTCCCTCACTTGGAGATCAGAAACCTCATGAAGCATAACACCACTGGGCTGCTGAACCTGCTATGGGTGTCGCATTTCCACCGCGCCCCATTAACCATTTTCATCATCAGGCAGCTTCTCTGCCTAGTGCATGATGGGTATTTATGGTTGGAGGAGCCCTTCCCCATCACAGCAGACCTGATTCATCCCATTTCCCAGCTTCCATACAAAGGAAAGGACTCCATGACCATATTGGAAGGAAAGGGTAGTGATTTGGCCCTTGCGGAGGCCATGAAGATGAAGTACAAGAAGGAAAAAAAGAAGAGGGGTTACACCATCTCCAGCATCAAGGAAAAAGCGATATGTGTGGGAACCCAAATCCTCACAGGAAAAGTTATGCGTGAATGTTGTGCTGATGAGGTACTTGCATCGGTGGTCGCATTGGCCGAGCAGTGCACGGAGGGGGTCCAATTTAACTAGTTCGAATTCCTCTACACGAAATTCTTAGAGAATTGTCACGAAACCCAGGAGCATGGTAAAACCTTCCACTATGCATGGTTGTTTCTGTCGATAGTGCTGGTAGCTGGTGAATTGTCGGAGGACAGTCAATTCCCCATAATTGATAGAGAATTACTGGAGGCCGCGAAGTATGCTTTTCTCTAGGCCACGAAAGATGCTACAAGGATACGCGACACCAAGATCTTTTGGGTGCTCATGGAGATGACCATCTGAATGTCGATCAACCGTAAGCCATAGTTGTCACCCATGGTTTACAACTGTCTGCAGAGTTTTGTAGAATTTGAGGCAGATATGCACAACATCTTTATCAGGGCGCACAAGGAATCAAAGAAGCAGTGGATGAAGCTACCTTTTGTAGCCATTGACGACGCCATTTTCACTATCTTGGAGGCATGGCCTCTAGAATGGCACGCCCCTGACATTGTAGAGCTCGAGAAGTTGGCAGCGTAGAAGAAGAAAGATAATGCCAAGTTGCGCATCGCACAGTTGGTCGAGAAAAGGTGTAAGGAAACAGCAGCAGTTGAGGTGTGGGTAGCATGGGAAGCGACACAGAAAGTAGCTAAGTAGGAAAAGGTCGTAGTAGCAACAGCAGCACAGGCAACAACCACGAAGGTGGGTGAGGGCCAGACAACGCCTTTGTAGGGACAAGAGGTAGAGGAAGCAGAACCATAAGAAGGAGGTGTGGATCCACAGACCGTGTCCACACAGTTGAAGTGCCAATACTCGATAGAGCGAGCAAGATCTAGGAAGAACGTCAAGGCCTTGAAATTGTCCATTGACCCAATCACCCTAATCGAGGGTGATCTGCATGACATCGGTGAGACGGTGCGCGATGTCGCAAATGAGGTTGTTCAGGATTTCATGCAGGATCACCAGACTATGTTGGGGGCCCTCAGAGCACAGTTGCAGGACTTATAGGTGTGCCCCCCTCAAGCTGGTACCCTTTCAACCAACCTCGCAGTCGGATCCATGATAGTAGAGTAGATGTTATGCACGCAGATGACAAACATAATTGTGTTGCTAGAAGGGGCTCTAGTGACATTGAATGAGGATGACAGGCTTTAGGTTAGCATGATGAAATGTCTCGAGGTTAATCTAGCTGCCCTTCCACGTGAGACATTATATCTATTTCAAGATGGGATAACGATAGAGCTACGTGCTAGGGAGAGCTGCGCACTCCAAGTCCTCAGTGAATAGAAGATAAACATGGAACAACTCAGCTTGTAGCATGACGAATTGGTGTCACAAAATCAACAACTGGTGCAAGTGATAAGCGACACTTGCCGAAGCATCCTAGAGCTAGCCATCCCACCAGATCTACCAGTGGAGGTGCAGATCCATAGATTAATAGCAGGAGTCTGTGATGCCAGGGAAGAAACAACAAAGGTTCAGCTGGAGCTGAATCTTTAGATCTCCAAGCTGCGATTACAGGAACAACCATCCACTCCCCTGGAAGTTAGAGAACAACGTGCTAGCATTATCACAATGGGATTGGAGGAGATCGGAGGTGCAATGTGAGACTGCACCAGCATGTTGGAAGAATCACTTGAGGTCCTCACAACTCTACAGGAGAACCCCAACATCTAGTGCTTAGAGATAGAGGCGCGAGAACTCCAACAACAATATGACAGTGTCTGAGGAACTGCACAAACAATGGTCCTCACCCAGTAACTTGCGAGGATGTAGTAGTCTAAAGCACTGAAGGAATAGGTGGATGTGACACGACATAAGGAGGCAGTCCTAAAAGCGTGCGTCCAGCCTTGGATCGATGAGACCTTCATCATCACGACATACATCGAAGGAAATCTCATGAACATACAGGGGATGCACACATTGACGCAGAGAAACCCTCCCAGACATAGAGGTCTCGGTGCAGCGTATGCAACAAATCTAGCAAGCGGCAGCTCATTGCACTGTTGACGTCCACGCAGTTCGAGAATAGTTGGAGGGACTCCACGCAAATATTGTTGCGGCGACAGATGGATTTGAGGGTGATTCACGATGTTTGTGTTGGGGGCTTGTTGGGCATGGAATCCCCCAAGGCATGTTTTGGGGCTCAAAGCCCAAAGCCCAAGTTTTGACCGAATTTTGTTGTAAAAGAGAGAAAATAGTAGAGAAGAACGACAATTCTAACTGATTGAGTCATAAGTGTAAATTGTGTCTTTATGGTCGTAGAGTAGGAGAAGGCTCTGCAGCTGAGTGAGCAATGGCCTAGTAGTCCACAACTAAGTGCGTGGACCCCTACAGTTGAGTGCACAGGGTAGAGTTGAGTCTGTAACCAAAGAAGGAATTAATAAGAGAAGTTTTATCATAGTTCTGTGTATCTATTCTTGGGTTAATGCATGTTTGATATAATGTACGAATATACTATTTATTTACTACGTGCACCTATATGAATGGTTTATATTGTTAAGTATAACTTAAAGCATGTAACTAGGCTAAGATAATCAACTAACATTGGAATATCAGTAAAGTCTTGGGAACGTAGAAGCACAGTGTTTGGCCCTTGAGTAGGGCTGTGCAAAGGTAGTATCTTAGGCTATGAGGTACGAGAAAGTGCACAAAACGACTTGCGTGTAGGGTCGAACCGCAAACCACTTGGACTCATCAGACATCTCTAGGGTGCAGAAACCTGGTTCAAGCACCCTCCCATACTACTTCGGGTGAGACCTCAGTCCGCGCTCCGCGGACTATTGCCGAAAGGGCCAGTAGTACCAGGAATTTTTTGGCTAACTCAACTCTAAACCTGGGTCAGGCCCTAATAAGCCAACAGAGTTTTACTTCATGATTGCACACACTCGAGTTCACTTTGTGAGCTCATGTGAGTCTTTGCAGCCACCTTGCTTGATCATTTCACCCAAGCATTTGCATGTTGATGTTAATGTCATGTTTGTGACCATGTTCTGGTCATGTTTAGGGTCTTCACTTCAAGTGTACATGTTGTCTTCACTATGAAAACATCTGTTGCACTCGCACACAGAGTCACATACAATGTCGCACAAGTTTCGTCGCGATCGACCAACGATCAATGACAATTGTCACGCTTGTTGCTCACACCATTAGTCAATCATGTAGAGCATGTGTGTGTGGATGGTTTTAGTCATCTCATCATTGAGTCATGTAAGTGTGTGTTTGCAGGATCACATATGCATCTTTCACTCGTTCACACACTTCGCCATTTTTTTGAAGTTTTAACGAACTCCCCTCTAATAGTCTGACCATCACCCCCCCATCGACTCGATCGACTGTCACCTAGAACAACATAGAAGCACCAAGCAAGTCATTTCAAGTTGTGATGCCTACAAATAAATCAATTGACCTTCATGCTGGTCAACTAGAGAGTTTGACCCAACAACCACCCTGGGACTGACTCCCATAAAAAATTGTGCAGAGGCTGCAGACCTTGCCCGCTTCTCTGACTAAGAAAATTGTGCAGATAGGTCGGACAGACACCTAGTTCATGTCCGTGTCTACCTTAGAAAATTGCGCAGTTTTTCTAGCCAGCCCTCCCAATAGTCAACTGATTGCTCAATAAGGAAATTGCACAGTTTTCATCAGGAATTCCTGTGCTGCCCAACAGTCCGCTCAGCTTAGAAACTGCGCAAATGTGATCAGAGGCCAACTTCCTAGCATTAATGAGTTTTTCCCTCCAGCAGCTCTCGCTAGCTGGTTGCTAGTTTGCTTCAGGAATTGTGCATTTCTTGCTGCCAAGCTCTAGTAGCTGACTGCCAGTTCCCCTCAAGAATTGTGTAGTTTTTGGTGCCAGTGTCCCAGTAGCTAGCTGCTAGTTCCCTCTATGAATTGCACGGTTTTGGCTTTCAAGCTCCCACTACCCTCGCGTTTTGGAAATTGCGCATATTTTTCCTATCCATCCTTCTTGCAACCCAGACTGTTCCTCCCAAAAAGTGCGTAGTTTTGTCCTCTAGTTGAGCTAGACCCTGCAGATAGTCATTGTCGACCTGGATTTCCCATCT
>APFE030619107.1:0-24314 GCA_000404065.3 Pinus taeda
ACAGCTGACTCAGTACGTGTGAAGCCGGTGAAACACTCTTGTTTTCTCTATGTCAATCCGTCAGATAAATCCCACGGCACCGGATGAGGTCGTAGGAATTCAATGAACTATATTTCTTATACGATGAATCCGAAGGACTTACGAGATGGTACATGGGTAACTGCATGATTGTGTAAGGGCCTTAGTCGTTGGTGCACAGCTGACTGAGTACGTGTGAAGCCGGTGAAACACTCTTGTTTTCTCTATGTCAATCCGTCAGATAAATCCCACGGCACCGCATGAGGTCGTAGGAATTCAATGAACTATATTTCTTATACGATGAATCCGAAGGACTTATCATTCACTGTGAGGGATTCAACCTACAAAATTTGACAAAATTACATAGTTTTATTCCCTGTCATTGCCTTAGTTTTCATTTGAGACATAGTTTTATTCCATGTTATTGCCTTAGTTTTCATTTGAGAAAAACCAGCCATCCGATACCTCCGGTTTTGGACGATCATTGTTCCACGCCATGCTGGTATAAAATGTTAAGTTGGTTGTGTTGTTGATCACCATATTCCATGCTGATTCACTGGAGTCCCATGAGAAGAAAATGGTTAAATTAGTAGAGAGCGTGGGACATGTGGAGGATAAGGCGCGAAGGACCATGAAAACGCGTGAGAAGAGGGTGGAAAGTATAGGCATGGCGTATAAAGTCAAAAGGTGGCCGGACACCCTGGCCTCTGACAAATTGCCTAAATCCTTGTGTTTCAACCGACAGCGGCAGCGGCGGTCATTGAGACTCGAAGCCGGTGACGGAATCCGGCGGAAGAAATGAGGTTAAATCTTGATTTTTAGCAGTTAAAATGGTTTTTTAACTGCATATTTGGATTCAGCGCCCTGAAAAACCCCTGGGAGCCATTGATTGTGCAGAAACTAGCTATCAAACTTGGGATTCCAATGAATTGCTGCCGGATTTTGACCGGAAAAAACCGCCGGAAAGACTTTCAAAAAGTCGCGTTATAGACTACTGCAAGATATATAATGAAATTTTAATTTTTATTAGAATAAAAGATAGTTTATGGAATTATTAGTTTTTTTTTTTTGTTTTTTCGTGTAATTAAATTTGTTTTTCGTTTTTGTAATTAAATTTTTTTTTTCGTTCAAATTAATGACGAGTTGATTTAATTTTCTAACCGTTTTTTACTGAAAAGACAATTCTAAGGAATTGATGTTAATACAGTGTTGTAACTGTCTTTGTCTTTAATGTCTCTGAAAGCATTACATTTCAAAATGAAATGTTTTTTTGATTCCACTATCCCAAAAGTGCAAAAAGTACACATTGTTTTTCCCAAGCTTCTTTAGGTCTTTTCCATACACTGATTTAGTTGATGAGAGTTGAAGATTAATAAGAAATAGATGTTGAATAATAGTATTAGGGAACAACTATTTAATTGTAATAAGGAATAAATGTAGATGACTATTTAACAAGAACAAGGTACTAAGATCTATAAGTTATATGTCTAATAATATCATAAACATGTTAAACATGTTGCAATTTAGATAATGATCATGGGGTTTAAAGCCCATTTTCTATGCATTTGTACTTATCTCTTTTTGTCATTTTATGATTGAAAATTGTCCTGGTTTGTGATTGGAATTGTGTAAGAAGTTTAATTGCAGTAAAATGTAATGTTTATGAAATCTTTAAACTTTAGACTTCTATACATTTGCACTTATTTCTTTTTGTCATTTTATGATTGAAAATTGTCCTAGTTTGTGATTGGAATTGTGTAAGAAGTTTAATTGCAGTGAAATGTAATGTTTATGAAATCTTTAAACTTTAGATGCAAGTTAAAAATATATATTATATATATATATATATATTTTTTAATTTTTTGGCCTTATATTTAGTCCATTTAATAAATATTTTGATAGATTGTATAGGATTTTTAGGTTCCTAGTTTTACTAAAAAATTGATATACCTTGAATGTTATACTTAACAAGATTTCTAAGTACTATTTGGTGGTAATTTGAAATATGTTTTATAGTTTTATTCCATCGATTGCTATTGTGACCATGCATTGTAAACTTTACTAAAATCATTCAATCATTTCATCCAAGAGCTCTATCTTATTTGTTAGTAGTATTGGATCATATGTTTCTCTCTTTCTCTTTCTTTTGCTTATAGCTCTATCTTGCTTGTTAGTAGTATTGGATCATATGTTTCTCTCTTTCCCTTTCTTTTTCTTATTTTCACTTTGATTTTGAATTGGCCACATTCATTCAACATTCATCTATTGGCCTTTTTTCTATTATATATTATGTATAAGTCATACTTCATCTTCTTCAAATGACAATTAAATATGAACAAAGATAAAGTTATTTTCAACCATGTATATTATACATATGTCATAGCTCATGTTATTGAAATGTCAATTGAATATTAACACAAAGTGACTTATTTTCTACCATGGTTTAGATTGTTGACTTATCTTCAACCATTGTTTATATTGCAATTGTCTTGAATTATAAAATATTTCATTCCCACATATAACATGTATATTACATTAAATTTTATAGTTTAGTAATTATACTAAAGTTGTTCATCTTGTGGTTTATTTACATTAATTTTTTAACTCATCGTATAACAAGTGGGTCTAAACAAGAACTTCACACTTTCTTTTTGTAAATTAAGCATTTTACCTATATACCACTTACAGTGCCTCAATTTATAAAATTCCAAACACCTTAATAAAAAAACATAGTTAAATGTTTTGCTAAATCAATGGCTTGTTGAATTATTATACAATTAATATTTATTTTCTAATGCATTAAGATGTTTGTCAATTACATACAATACATATTTATATGCTCCTAGCATATAGTTCTTTAGATTTTGGTGCAGTTAATAACTTTTTCCTTTCACACATTGTAACTTGGCTATATGCTTTTTTAATGACATGTGGTATAAAAGTTTCATTATTCAAAATGGTTTTTTTATTGGTATGCAACTCATATTTTTTTAATGCATTAATATATTTTTTACTTACATGACACAAAATTTGTTTGATTCCAATTGAAAATTCTTATTGCTTTAAATTTTGTATGTTCTAAATTTAGAACTTCCTATAAATCTTTATAAACACTATTTTAGGTACAATTAATGTATTTTAAATTTCTATGCAGTCAATAACATTTTTTTTTTATACATGGTAACTCTTATTATATCCATTGTTGGTATCAATTTATGACTGACCATTTCACTTAAAAATCCTCTTTTGCTCATCATTTCTTACCATTTAACTTTTATATTTCCTCCATAACCTTTAGAAATTGAATGGTATAATTTCATTGTCATTATTTTTATCTTGAAATTAATTTTTGAAATTGTTATAATTTCATTGTCATTATTTTTATCTTGCAATTAGTTTTTGAAATTGTTGTGTTAAAATTGAAATTTTCCAGAAAATTACAAGATGTTGTAACTTCCTGTAATCATTCCATGCTTTGACATGTTGCATAACAGGATGGAAAATTCGAAGATTGTGGACATGAACCTAAATGTATAGAGATAGTGGATTATCTATCCACTTCCGGATTTGAAGAATATAAATGGTCAGTCAACGATGGTCAAACCCAACTACTTTAGCAGAAATTCCAGATTTTGTAAACAAAATTTCTATTTTTGACATTTTTGCCTAAATGGAGGATCTGATCCAATTCGACCTCTTGTGATGTAATTGATAGGATCTTATTAGGATAATAAGAAGTATGAATAAATTCTTTTTGTTATGGAGATTTATGATAAATAACTCAAAGGGAGAACTATGTAGTTTTGATATATATGAAAAAATTGGAAACACAATTTATGTCTTTTTTATTCTTAGACTTAAATATAGAGCTACAATATTGAGTTCATCTTATGCTTTCAGATCCAATAATTTCTTCATTTGAATTAGCCTATAGTGTGCTTGCAAAGTGTGGAACGGACCCCACTAAGGAGCTGGTGCACTCCTTCTTAAGTTTTCTTTATAAATTGTATAGATAGATTTGATATTTAGAATTTGTTATTTAATTCATGTGCTGCAAGGTTATGCAATTAAAAAATTGTTAATTGAAGATATTCGTATTTGTTGTGAAAGAGCTTTGTAAGAAGTTTCAACCCATATTCATCTTGAAGTTGACAAATATGTTTGCTATCTTATGATTTCAATTTTAGAGTTAGTTCATAGTTCAATTTCCATTGATTAAGATTTGTACTGGCAGAATTCAATCTATAGTTAGACGAATGAACCTTGTAATAGGATCAACTATTATTGATTTCCAAAGTTACTTATCTCATTCATTGGCTTGACTAGTTGAGATTTAGAAATTGTTTTGAATTGTTTTGACTTAGGATTGGAAGGGATTCTATAGAGTAAAGTTCTTGTAAGGGAATGGTAGAATCTTCAATAAGTAATTAATACTTTGTTTTGTTAAATAGGCAATCAGATTTGTTTTCATCGAAATCAATGCTTAAGTGTTTAAAAAATACAAGGAAACACTTGTTGTAAGAGAGCATTGTTAATTTCACTTCACTAGGCTATCATTAGAACATTAGATCTTTCTAGATCTATATACATTAGATAAGTGCCTCTAAGTGTACCTACTCGGGTTGAGAAAGGAATTAAAGCTTAACTTACCTTAGCAAGTAAAGCTCAACATCCATAAACTTTCTCATTATATTTTTTTATAACTATACATAAGCAAAAAATTGTATTATAAATTTCTCTTGTGTCTCATAATGCTTTGAATAATATCGATTTACAACCTATAATTTTGTTGTCAAGAAAAAATTGTTTTTCATACATCATGTAAATGCCGAAAAGAAAAACAACAAGAAAAAAAAATGCATTATATACTTTATTCTTTACTACAAATAAATAATTGCTAATAGTATTTTTCTTCAATGTTAATTGTAATTTAAAAAAATTGCATAGATTTTATATCCTTAAGCTTACAAAGGCCTTGTCTCTTCAAAATGTATAGGCCTATCACTTTACCAAAGTTGTGGAAGTCCTTTCCTAGATACTGGACCAATTCTAAAATAATAAAAAAATTTAATTGTGATATCTTTGTGGCTTTTATCAACAAAATTAATATCAAGCAAAGTCTTTCAGTAGAAATCACATAAGAGAAATTTTTGGCCAAAAATTTATCTTATGTGATTTCTACTAAAAGACTTTGCTTAATTCATTATGGATCACAAAAGCCTTAATACATAAAAAATTAATATCATAACATTTATTGAATTACTTTGGCATGCATATTCACCCATTTAGGGGATATGCTAATATAAGTCTTTTTTTCACATGATTGATTTCGTCACTTTCAATAGAGAAGTTCCACTTATGAGTTCGTGGAAATCTTTCATAAATCACTTATTAGTTCTTCAATTTAAAAAGGATTAATTCAACATGGGTGGGATTATTGCAAATCGATTCCAAACACCAAAATTCCAAAGGTCGAAATTGGTGATGAGAGTTGCTTTCATATTACTAAACCTACACTGCACTAGGATATATTTAGTTTTTAGCCACTTCACCTTGTAAATGACAACTAATTGGCATAAAAAATAATAAAACAAATAAATCTAATAAGGTGGAAAAGCCCCACCCTATTGATTACTTGATAAGCCCCATTTTGCAACATGATGCATGTTAATGCTTTTGTAACTCATTTGATGCTTGAGAATGAATTTCATGAATCACTTCACCCAAATGTGAGAAATCATGAAGTTTCTTAAGGACATGGATGTTGTGGTCATATCTATGCTTGAATCCCTAATTGTGACCCTTTATAATATATCTCTGTTTCCAAATTTTTCTTGTGACTTTCTCAGTGATCCAGTGGGAAAAACAAGTGCTATTGGATGCAAATACAATTTCTTGCTACTTTGTATAATGTTTATTCAATTTCCATCCAATCCCATTTGCATGCAAGGGTTTGAGGATATTTATTATTGTACTATGTGAGTTCAATTTATTTATTAATATTTTTGATGGTTTTATTGTATTGTCAGATATATGTGAAACTTCATTTTTGAATTAACTATCAATTATAGTTTACATGAACACTATATTTTTTCATATTATTTAGTTTTAATTTATTAATTTTCATATGAGTAAGTTATCTAACTTACTCATATTCATATTCATATAAAATTCATATAAATAAAATTTCTCTCATTATATTTAACTTTGAAATTCATAATAATAATAAAAAAATTCTATTATGTTAAAATTGATGTAACTGACTAAGTTTACAAATCATAAACACACTCACCAACAAAAAACAAATGCAATAACAACTCTCCTTATACTTTACATATATACATAATATATTATAAAAAATTAATTTCAATATTATAAAATGATTACTACATAGATAATTTTTTTTATTGTAAATTCGTTTACAGTATTTCCTAAAAAAAAATTTTTTTTCCAGAGAAAAAAAAGTAAAATTTATTTATTAGATATAATAAAAATTACATTTTTGAGATACACTGAAAAGTGTATTTTTAGAAAATCTAATTGAATCCAAAAAAAACATGAAAATCTATCAAAAGAAGGAAACCATCCTTTATCTAGAACAGCATTTATACAAGTATGGATATAGACTAATCTATAAAAAAAAAAAACACAAGAAATATATATCCGATCATCTGAGATAAAACAACAAAGGATTCAAAATCGTCGTGAATTGTATATGGATATAACAAAGGAAACAATCCATAGATTCGTAAAAACTCAAAAAAACCTCAAATTCGAGACATCAATGAAGATTTCTTCATGTAAGAACATGTCAAGGATGCAAAAAAAACATAAACATGAACCTGTTGACCTTCATGGACTGGAGCTGTAGACCTCCTGAATTGATCTTGTAGCATGTAGTTTTGGGACTCTTCAGAATGCCCATTTTCTTTCCACTTATGGTCAAAAAAATCTTTTTCTAGATGAATGCCAACTTTGGATAAATTGTTCGCGTCTTGATTTCTTTCCTTGTATATATGTGAACATGAAAAATATGTAAAAGAACCATTGATATATGAAAACTTCTCAATAACAGGTTTCAAAAAGATGTTATTGCAAGAAATAATTTCATTTAACCAGTTGATTGTGAGCTTTGAATCTCCAAATATGTGAATATGTGAACTTTCTTTTTCTTTTGCAAATAGTAGGATATTTTTGTAGGCAAAAAGTTTCACTTTGTTATTTGAACTTGAGCCAAAACCCATCTTAACTTTATAGGAGTGATTTGGAGATAGAAATAAAATAAATTCACCCCACATTTATAACCATTTTCAATAGATACATCGTCTAATTAAACCTATGCTTGGTTTGATCAATAATCTTTGGAGTGATAATTCTATTTTGAAGTTGTATCTATTTACACTAGTAAATTGTTATGTTATATTTTGAATTTTAATTGTCAAAGTTATATTTTGAATTTTTATAAATTATAAATTTGGAGAATATTTTAGAATCATGCGAATTGTTAGATTACATTTTAAATTTTTATAAATTATAGATTTCGAAAATATCTTAGAATCTGAAAAGAGAAATCAAACTACTTCTTGACTAGCCATCAGATTTTAACAAGCTGCAATGAACATAAAGATACCAGATGGTGCATGGGTAACTGCATGATTGTGTAAGGGCCTTAGTCGTTGGTGCACAGCTGACTCTGTACGTGTGAAGCCGGTGAAACACTCTCGCTTTCTCTATGTCAATCTGTCAGATAAATTCCACGGCACCCCATGAGGTCGTAGGAATTCAATGAACTATATTTCTTATACGATGGATCCAAAGGACAAAATTACATAGTTTTATTCCATGCCATTGCCTTAGTTTTCGTTTGAGAAAAACCGGTATACGATGGATCCGAAGGACAAAATTACATAGTTTTATTCCATGCCATTGCCTTAGTTTTCGTTTGAGAAAAACCAACCATCCGATACCTCCGGTTTTTGACGATCATTGTTCCACGCCATGCTGGTATAAAATGTTAGGTTGGGTGTGTTGTTGATCACCATATTCCACGCTGCTTCACTGGAGTCCCATGAGAAGAAAATGGTTAAATTACTAGAGAGCGTGGGACATGTGGAGGATAAGGCGCGAGGGGCCATGAAAACGCGTGAGAAGAGGGTGGAAAGTATAGGCATGGCGTATAAAGTCAAAAGGCGGCCGGACATCCTGGCCTCTGACAAATTGCCTAAATCCTTGTGTTTCAACCGACAGGGCAAGTCATATTTTTCATGCTATCGAGTCATAAATGAACGGTGGGTGTATATGTCTACCGATTTTGCTAAGGCCAAAATTGAACGATGGATATATACACTCGCCGTTCATTTATGGCCCGATAGTATGGGATTTATTGACGGCTCAGCGTCAGCGGCCTTCATTGAAATTTGAAGATATATAATGAAATTTTAATTTTTACTATACTAAAAAAATAATTTAGGAATTATTATTATTATTATTATTTAATTAAATTTGTTTTTGTTTTTCGCTTTTCGCTTTTGCAATTAAATTTTTTCCTTGTTCAACTTAATGACGAGTTGATCCAATTTTCTAAGAGTCTTTTTACTGAAAAGATAGTGTTAACATACTGTTGTAACTGTTTTTGTCTCTAATGTCTCTGAAATCATCACATTCCAAAATGAAATGTTTTTCTGATTCCACTGCCCCCAAAGTGCAAAAAGTATACATTGTTTTTCCCAATCTTCTTTAGGTCTTTTCCATACACTAGTTTAGTTTATGAGAATTAATTCTTAATTAAGCACTAAGAATCTTTGCTCTCCATGGAATGCTAACTCCAATGTACTCTTTTTGTTTGAGATTAAAAGTGACGTTGAATTCCTGAACATAGTACTTCTTTCTACCTAATTATTTTTCCCATATATTAATTAGAGCCTTCTCAATCTGAATGGCTTTTCAATCAGTTTGTTTTCTCAATTTTATTTGAAATTAGTAAAAAATGTTTTTTTTTTTTAATAAATATGTTGGAATTACAAATTTGAAGTGTGTAATTTTGTTGTTTTTTAATTATATTATTTTTTAATTTTGTTTAAAATTATTGTTTTTTAATTGTGCTTGAATTTGATTGGAAATGAAATCAAAGTTTAAAGAGTGTAATTATCGTAACCCTTAACTAAATTTATTTATATATTTAAAAAATAAAAAAATTATATATATAATGGATTGTAGATTTATGTGGTTAGGTTTTTTAGAATTTGAACTCGGATATTCCACAGTTTTCATCTTAGCTTTGTCGACGTTTCGAATCTAGACCAAGACTCATCATCAAAACTTGTTTTAGAAAGGATAGAGACAATAGAGATAAATAAGGTTAGGTCCAACCTAATAATTTGAATCAACTAGATTTTTAATATTTTAATAACAGTCCTAATATATTAAAGCTCTTTTTAATTTTGTTATAACTGTCCTATATATAATCACATATCAGAAAAAAAGAAAAAATACATCTAAATATTTTTAATACTATATCTTTATATCTTTAATTTTGTATTGATTAAAAAGCTCAAATAAATATATTATAGGATTAATTGATTGGAGTTTAATTTCTGCTAAATAAATATATTATAGGATTAATTGATTGGAGTTTAATTTCTGCTAAAAATGTTTAACGGGGATTTTCATGAAACAACTGAAATAGTAAAATAGGCAGCAACCAATCAACCAACGATAATGAAATTGGAAATAAAATCCGAAAGGAGGCAACCAAAGATGTAATAGAAAACGCAGGTCAGAATGCACATACAACAGGGCAGAATTTCAGAAATATTTTATTAAAAAAATAATGTAGTAAATCATTTCAACATTTTGAAATATTATTGTATTTGTTAGAATGGTATGTTACACATTTTGCAATGTTGTTATTAAATAAGGATTGTTGAGTATTAATAAGAAATAAATGTTGAATAATAGTATTAAGAATAATTGTTCAATCGTAATAACGAATAAATGTAGATGACCACTAAGTAAGGAAGAGGTACTAAGATCTAATCTCTATATGTCCAATAATATAATAAACATGTTATAATTTAGATAGTGATTTTGGGTTTTAAAGCTTATTTTTTATGCATTTGTACGATCTCATTTTGCCATTTTTTTGAAATTATTTTCCTGTACTTTTTCATGATAGACCTTATCCAACTCTTTCCATTGTTGTTGTAGTACACAAAATCACTATCATTATTACATTTTCATCTCCCACAATGTGATAAATGGGAATGAGGTTTTTGAACAAAAATATACATGTTTGTAAAAAGCCGTGGTTTATTATTATTGTATCTCACTCTTTTTTGTTTCAACTACCCTTATATTACCTTAAACGACACAATAGGCTAGCTCTCCACTAGATGAACTATGACTCTCTACAATCTCATTTATATGGAGTCTACAATCTCATTTATATGGAGTTTATAAAGCCTTGCAGGGGAGCTTAAAGTAAACGTTTTTATTCTACCCTCATGTTAAGTGTGAAGCCAAACTGGTTCACATTGTGTTAATTTCCATATTTACTCTTCGATACTCTGTAGTCCTAGCTGTCACTGCTACACTCGCGTCGAACCTACCACATTGTTATTAGTTTCTAGATTTTCATCTCAATCACATACAAGATTCTAGATCCTCTTTCAGCCTCTATAAATTTGTAATTTCTCTGGCAAAAAAGTGCAACCCAAGAGCCAAGGCCTCTGTGTAATGTGAAGTGATTTCATTCTCCATTAATAATGTATTTGTGTTATTATTTTGTTTCTCCATTGGTGTTATTATTTTGTTTCTCCATGGGTCTCTCTGTGTGATTATTCTCTGCTATTTCCGTATAGAACTGACAACGGGTATCAGAGCTGATGGTTGAGGCGTCGGAGTAAATTGTGTGTTGAGCGTTGGAGCCGAGTGGAGTTGTCAATTGTGGTGTCTGGTTTGAGCTGTAAAAGGCTAGAATGCTCAAGCCGGTGTGGTTTCGTTGCTTGATGCTCTTTAATGCTCAATATTATGAGGGTTGCCTGGGCAGTGAAAGATTCTGCCATAGCCAGTTGAGTGAATTAATGGTGAAGCAAAGACTGCAGTTACCTTCACTTGAAAAGCCTGATTGTTGTCATGTGCATCTGCAGATTGAATTTGTGGAAAATAAATTGCACCTGCAGCGATAAGAGGAGAAATAAATTCATCCGCTGCTTCTAATCCTACTACGAAATCCTCATGCGAAAGCCCCTACGGCTCTGGCTCCGTCTCCGGTGTAACCAAAGCTAAGTCCCATCACTTCACTCTGGCAACTGTTGCAAGAAAAAATAGACATGGACATATGGTGAAACGTAAGGAGGGAAAGTGCCTAAACATGAAGTCATGCCTGGTCTCGTAAGTTGAAATTTGAATTTGTGGAAAATGATACTTTTTTATTAACGAAGTGGAAAAGTGATAGCTCTTTTATTATGGAAATCCAATGTCTCATTGGTGTTGATTTTTATATGTTTTATAATTATTATGAATACATATAATTATATATGTGTTTTATAATAATGGTTAATTTTAAGTTTAGACATTAAAAAGGCAGAAAGGTCATTTTTCTTTTCAATGAGATTGACTTTGATTTTTCAATTTAAAAGTTGGTAAAGTATTTTTATATCATAAGGGGAGTTTTTCTTTTTTGTGGGTGTGAATTTTATTGGGAATGGAGACAACAGTTACAGATATGGAGAAGTAGAGCAGGGCTAATTTTTCCCTATGGAAATCACAGATGAAGGATATACTGATTTTAAAGGATCAGTATTTGCCGATTAAGGGCACAACAAAGAAACCCCCATTAATGACATATAAAGAGTGGAATAAGCTAATTATAATGGCGATTGCAACAATCCGCCAATATCTAGCAAAGAATGTGTCCAAAGAAAAGACGACAGAAAAATTATGGAAGAAACTCCATGATCTATATGAGAAGAACACAACATCAAACAAAGTGTTCTTAGTGAAGAAGCTTTATAATGTCAAGATGAAGGAGGGTGCTTCAATTGCTGAGCACTTGAATGCATTTAATATTATTACTAATCAGATTAGCTCTCTTAAAATCATTTTAGATGATTAAATTAGAGTCATTTTGTTAATGTGTTCTATGCCAAACAACTGAGAAAATTTAATTGTAGCTATGAGCACTTCAACAACTGCAGGGACCTTGAACTTTCATGATGTCAGTAGCAGTTTAATGATTGAGGAGTTGCAACGCAAGTCAATTGCGGAAAACCAGGGAGGAGAAACTTTAGCTCTAGCTGATCATGGTAGGAGAATTGATCGAGGCCGACAAGGGCAATCAAGATCAAGAGGCTGATCAAAATCAAGGAGCGGCAGGATCATTTGCTTTCATTGTGGTAAATCCCGGCACATGAAGAAAAAATGTCGATTCTGGAAGAAAGGACAAAAGGATCAGAGATCGATCAGTACAAATCACAAGTCATCCAACACAAATGAAGGTGAGACTATTGTTGTAGCCTCAGATGGTGATGTGCTATTTACTGTTTCAATAGAGGATGCATGTGTATATACATCTAGCAGTAGCTTTGATTGGATCCTTGACTCTAGGGCATTTCACCATGTAACCCCATGCAAAGATAGTTTTGTTGAATATAATCTTGGTGATTATGGTAGAGTGCATTTGTGGAATAATCCTTTTTGCAGTATTGTTGGAGTGGGAGATGTCCATATCAAGATGAAGGATGGACAAGATATATTGTTGGAACAGGTCAGGCATGTACCAGAAATGCGCATGAGTTTGATCTCCATGGGACGACTGGATGATGAAGGCTATTCCATCAGCTTTGGAAAAGGAGGCTGGAAAATTAGCAAAGGAGCATTGGTTGTGGCCAAAGGACCCAAGATGAGAACATTATACACATTGAAGGCACTAATAGGAAAATCAGATTTGGCCGCTATCACAAAAGAAGGACATTCAGCAGATCTATGGCATAAACACTTGGGTCACATGAGTGAGAAGGGCTTAAAAATCCTTGTTGGTAAAAAATTATTGCCAGGTTTGAAATCCTACAATCTTGATCTTTGTGGGCATTGTATATATGGTAGACAAAGAAGGGTTTCATTCCTTAGAGGTGGCCATGACAAAAAGAAAAATGTGTTAGAATTGGTACATTCAGATGTGTTTGAGCCTGTTAACATCAAATCATTAGGAGGAGCATGATATTTTGTAACATTTATAGATGATGCATCCAGGAAGGTTTGGGCATATCTTTTGAAAAGAAAAAGTGAAGTGTTTGGAATATTTCAAAAATTTCATCTTTCAGTTGAAAGAGAAACTAACAAATTGCTCAAGTGTTTAAGAACAGATAATGGTGGAGAATATTGCTCAAATGCATTCAAGGAATATTGTATAAGGTTTGGCATAAAACATGAGAAGATTGTGCCTAGTACTCCTTAATAGAATGGTGTCGTAGAAAGGATGAATCGTACCATTATGGAAAAGGTGCGAAGTATGTTTTCCAATTCTGGTTTGGAGAAGAATTTTTGGGCCGAAGCAGTCAAGACCATTTGCTACCTAATAAATAGATTTTTAGATGGCGGTATCCCTGAAGAAGTTTGGACTGGTAAGAAGTTGAATTATTCTCACTTGAAAATCTTTGGATGTGAAGCATTTGTGCATATTCCCAAAGAAAATAGAACTAAGCTAGATGATAAATATATGAAATGCATTTTTTGGGATATGCGGATGAAGAATTTGGTTATCGTATATGGGATCAAGTCAAACATAAAATTATTAGAAGTAGGGATGTTATATTTAGTGAGTCAGAAATGTTCAAGAGGACTATAGGTGAGTTGGAGGTCAAGAAAGTTATTGACAGGTTTGAAGAACAACATGAAGACATACCACCAATGCAAGAAAATGGACAGCAAATTCAGGAGTAGGAAGAACAACAAGTGGAAAATGAAGAACACCAAGAAGAAGGCATCTTGCAGGAGCCTTTATAGGAGATTCAACCTGATAATGCACCACCACAGTTGGTTCATAGATCTTTTGGGCCTCATAAGCCTTCACAAAGGTATCCTCCTTCAAAATACATTTTGTTGATTGATGAAGGTGAGCCTAATTGTTTTCAAGAAGCTTGTAAAGTTGAGCATAGTAAAGAATGGAAGAAAGCGATGGAGGAAGAAATGAACTCTTTGTTGGAAAATAAAACTTGGGAGTTGGTAAATCTCCCAAAAGGAAGAAAGGCTCTATAAAACAAATGGGTTTACAAGATTAAGCATGAAGGTGATGAAAAGAAGGAGAGGTATAAAGCAAGGTTGGTGGTGAAAGAATTTTCTCAAAAAGAAGGTATTGAATTCATTGAAATTTTCTCACCTGTTGTTAAAATGTCATCCATTAGAGTCATTCTTGGTCTTGTTGCTTCTTTAGACTTAGAATGTGAACAACTAGATGTAAACATTGCTTTCCTTCATGGTGAATTAGAGGAAGAAATTTATATGGAGTAGCTAGAAGGCTTCATAGAAAAACGAAAAGAAGACCTTGTTTGTAGGTTGAAGAAGAGTGTCTATGGGTTGAAACAGGCACCTCAACAATGGTACAAGAAATTTGATTCATTCATGTTGGAACATGGTTTTCACAGGTTGGAAGTTGACCATTGTGTCTATATCAAGAGGTATGATAAAGGAAAGTATATTATATTATTGTTATATGTGGATGACATGTTGATTGTTAGGCATGATAAGAATAAGATCAATAGGTTGAAGAAATATTTGGGTAGATAATTTGCAATGAAGGATTTGGGACCAGCACAACAGATATTGGGCATGAGGATTATGCATGACAGGAAAAAGAAAAGGTTGTGGTTGTCACAAGAAAAATATATCAAGAAGGTGCTTGATAGGTTTAATATGAAGGATGCCAAGCCAGTTGGTACACCCCTTGCATCCCACTTCAAGCTGAGTACTGAATTATCTCCTAGTGATGACAAGGAGAAGGAAGAGATAAGAAAGATTCCTTATGCTTCAGCAGTTGGCAGCTTGATGTATGCCATGGTATGCACACAACCAGACATTGCATATTCAAGGGGAGTAGTGAGCAGGTTCCTTGCCAATCCAGGGAAACACCATTGACAAGTAGTAAACTAGACTTTGAGGTATCTCAAGGGTACTAGTCATTATTGTTTATATTTTGGTCATAATGAGACTGTGCTTGAAGGATTTATAGATGCAGATATTGCTGGAGATATGGACACTAGAAAGTCCACTACGGGTTATTTGTATACATTTGCGGGTGCAACAATATCTTGGGTGTCAAGGCTACAAAAATAGTAGCTCTCTCTACAACAGAAGAAGAGTACATAACTGTAACAAAAGCTTGTAAAGAGATGTTGTGGATGCAATGATTCCTAGGAGAGATAGGAATAAAGCAGGACAAGTATGTGCTATATTGTGATAGCCAGAGTGCCACTCACTTAGCGAAAAACCCAACATTTCATTCAA
The DNA here is from genome assembly GCA_000404065.3 of Pinus taeda. Classification (NCBI taxonomy): domain Eukaryota; kingdom Viridiplantae; phylum Streptophyta; class Pinopsida; order Pinales; family Pinaceae; genus Pinus; species Pinus taeda. The sequence continues at coordinate 15,520 of APFE030619107.1, forward strand.
CCAATCATATTGACTTAAGGTACCATTAGATCCAACATGTGTTGGAGGAAGAACAATTATCCTTGGAAAAGATCCATACAGATAGAAACCATGCTAATATGCTCACTAAGATTCTACCAAGAAATAAACATGAGTTATGTAGAAGCATGGTAGGACTCGGTGTGACTTGAATCATGACCCTTATTTGGCTTCAAGTGGGAGAATGTTAAGTGTGAAGCCAAACCGACGCACACTATGCCAATGCCGACACCAACTCCCCGACACTTTGTCATCCTAGCTGTCACTGTCACACTCGTGTTGAACCTACCACACCGCCATTAGTTTCTATATCTTCATCTAAATCACATACAGGATTCTAGATCCTCCTTCAGCCTCTATAAATTTGTAATTTCTCTGGCCAAGGAATGCAACCCAAGGGCCAAGGCCTCTGTGTAATGTGAAGTGATTTCATTCTCCATTAGTAATATATTTGTGTTATTCTTCTATTTCTCCATTTGTTTGTCTGTGTGATTATTCTTTGCTATTGTCGTCTGAGTATAAATTTGTTGTGTGCTCTGAACTAACACCTCAAGCATATCATTTCACCTATTTCATGTCAAAATATTTGTATTCTAATGTCAACACCAATTTTATGATTGAAATTTGTCATATTTTGTGATTGGAATTGTGTAAGAAGTTTAATTGAAATGTAATGTTTATGACATCTTTCAACTTTGAATGCATGTTAAAAACACATTCTTTATTTTTTGGTCTTATATTTAGTTCATTTAATAAATATTTTGATAGATTGTATAGGATTTTTAAGTTCCTAGGTTTGCTAAAAAATTGGTATACGTTGAATGTTATACTCAACCAGATTTCTAAGCATCATTTGGTGGTAACTTGGAAATATGTTTTATAGTTTTATTCCATTGATTGCTATTGTAACCATGCATTGTAAACTTGACTAAAAGCATTCAATCGTTTCATCCAAGAGCTCTATCTTGCTTGTTAGTAGTATTGGATCGTATGTTTCTCCCTTTCCCTTTCTTTTTCTTATTTTCAATTTGACAAAACAGATATTTTGAATTGGACACATTCATTCAACATTCTTCTATTGGCCTTTTTTCTATTATATATTATGTATAAGTCATAGTTCACCTTCTTCAAATGACAATTAAATATTTGCAAGGATAGAGTTATTTTCAACCATTTATATTATGTATATGTCATAACTCACGTTATTCAAATGTCAATTAAATATTAACACAAAGTGACTTATTTTCTACATGGTTTAGATTGATCACTTATCTTCAACCATTGTTTGGATTGCAATTCTCTTGAATTACAAAATATTTCATTCTCACACATAACATGTATATTATATTAGATTTTATAGTGTAGTAATTATACTAAATGTGTTCATCTTGTGGTTTATTTACATTAGTTTTTTTAACTCATGGTATAACAAGTGGGTCTAAACAAGAACTTCACACTTTATTTTTGTAAATTAAACATTTTACCTATATACCACTTACAGTGACTCAGTTTATAAAATTCCTAACACCTTAATAAAAAATTCATAGATAAAGGTTTCACTAAATCAATGGCTTTTTGAATTTTTATGTAATTAATATTTATTTTCTAATGCATTAAGATGTTTGTTTGTTTGTTTATTTTTTTGTTTTTGTTTTTTGTTTTTTGTTCTGTTTTTTTGTTTTTTTTTGAAAAGGGCGTAATTTTATTAATGAAAACAAAATTACATGTTGCATTGACTAAGAAATCACATCATCTAGTCAAAGACCGGCGATAATCAGAAACATACAGGAAAAGCAAGATAATGTATATGATGGGAAAAGGCTAAGCTTTTCTCCCCTTCTTTTTCTCGACCCTTCGCCATTCCCCTTTGGATGGATCCAAAGAGACAAGAGCAAGTTGATTCCCGACATCCATTTTTGCATTGTCCTTGTTTGAGTCTAAATTATCGGATGGGTGAATACGCCTGTTCTCATTGATGTCCCCTTTTTCAGGAATAAATTTTGATTGCACCAGGTGATTTCGAGTTTCATTTGGGTCTTGTGGGGTTCCCCCCTGTGATTCAGGGTCCATTGTTGTCTGGTTATTCCCCTTTGATGATGGTTCATCCTCATCTTTGCCCTCCTCCTCTTTAGGTTCCAGTGGGGCTTATTGCCAACCTTTGGGTTGTTTCCCAAGACTCTTCTTTCTTCAAGTGTCTTTTTTAGCTTCTGGACACAAATTGTGTAGATGCTCAGTTTGCCTACAATTCCTGCACATGAAAGTTGTGTTTTCATAATCTAGATCTGTGTCAAAATCCACTTGTTGTGTATTAGGCAAATGTTGTCCGGTAGGCCTTTGCTGAGGTCTACCTCCACACAGATATGTGCGAAAGTGTAGACCCTTTCCTATATACGTTGGGAATCAGTCTTGATGAATTGCCCAAAACTTTTACCAATGCCAGCAAAGACCCTATCGTCCTAGAAATGTAGGGGAAGATTGTGCATTCGAACCCAAACCTACATTCTGGAGATGACCATAGTATTTGCGCCAAATTCAAGAAACCAGGGGGTAGTAAAAATGCCAGTCGAACCCTAGAACCATGGTCCTTCCTGAAGGATTATGTCTCTAGCCTCAAGTGTTGGGAACTTTACAATAAAGAAACCTTTTGAGCAGAGATGTATATCACACTCTAAAGACCAGTTAGTTAAATTCTAGTGGACAAGTTCCACTGGTTTTGGCCAGAAGTAGTTAAAACAATATATGATGGCATGGGATTCGAAAGGGGCACAATGCTCATCTGTTTCTGGCATGTCTATGTTTAGTTTTGGGGTGTAGTTCAGTTGATCCACTCTGTATGGGCTTGGAGAGTTTCCTTCCTGTTTGGCTGGTTCTATGGTTGTCTTTTTCCCCTGAGGTATGTTCTTGAATGATAGTCCCCCATTTGTGTGCTTCTACTTAGTTCCCGAGCCTTTTATAGTGATGCCTCCCAATCTTGTTTTGCAGGTTGATGGTGCCCCACCACGTAGTCTGAGGTTGAGCATAATGGTGGAAGCAACAAGGATATGATACTCCTTCAAAGACCTGTGGTCCTATAATTCTCTGCCTTCGAAAATCAAACTTTGCAGCTGGGCAGGGTATCCGATTTTTTCTGAGATGTTTCGCTTCAGTTCAATCACTTTGTCTATGTATTTTACCCAAATTAAAACTAAATACCCCACGAGGGGTTTCAAAAATATTTGGAGGTAGGGTGACCATACTTGGTTCTGGGAGCCCTTCTCCTTAATGTGTTCGTTCGTCGACTCGAAGGTTGTTAGTTTGAAAAACGCTGAGGGCTAAGGAGGGTGCTTGCAAGCAGAGAGCAACAAATGGGCCACCTCATTCGGGCCTTGAACCAACCCCATAAAAGATCGAAGCACAAGAGGTTGAATGTATTGCATCTGTGTGGATACAGTGGCCATTCCTGGGATCCAATAGTGGCCGAAAGGTCTGAAGCCAGTCCACCGGATGAGGTAAACCAAACGCCCCCCACAGTGATAAAGCCCCAATGCAAAAGAGGTAGAGGGCTTGTTTCCACTGCAACGCCGCTTAGCTAGAGACCCATATGCCTTATACCATCTACAACTAAGTCGCTCCCCCATGCCAACCCATCTACAAGCATGCCGCAACAGGGGTCCACGACATCTAACTGACGGAAAACAAATCCATTGTATGTTGAGGGAAGGCAGTCCTCTCTAGCCGTTGAACCATCCAACATAGCTGCGACAACCATACTATCTTGTATGAGGCGACCTCTTTGGACCCATAAAGATAACCAAAACGGAAGCAACAGAGTAGCAACGGTCTAGATGCCCGGATTCCAGATACCTCCTTTGGACATTTTGCTCCTGTTCCATCGAATTCCAAGTCTCTCGCAGCCCAATATCCTATTTGTTCACTCTGAACTGTTCCAACTGGTGAACCACATCCCAGAGTTTGGAGCCTCCCTCGACCTGCTGCATCAGAAACCTTGTTGCACAATGAGCCAACCAAAGGATGGAGCGTGGCGGCTGCTCCCAAAACCCCATTTTCGCTTAGATAAACCTTGGTTCTATTTTCCTCCATTTTTTCTCTCTCCGATCTCCTAGGGCACTTCTATTATCATTAAGATGTTTGTTACTTAGAAAAAAATACATATTTATGTGCTCTTAGTATATAGTTCTTTAGATTTTGATGCAGTTAATAATTTTTTCTTTTCACACATTGTAACTTTTCTTATATTAATAAACTATTTCTATATGTTTTTTTAATAACATGTGATATAAAAATATTATTAATCAAAATGGTTTTTTTTATTGCCATGCAACTCATATTTTTTTAATGCATTAATATATTTGTTACTTACATTATACATATTTATAGGACAGACAAAATTTATTTGATTCCAAATAAAAATTTCTTATTGTGTTAAATTTTGTAAGTTCTAAATTTAGAACTTCCTATAAATCTTTATAAACACTATCTTAGGTACAATTAATGCACTTCAAATTTCTATGCCATCAATAACAATTTTTTTTTTTCATACATGGTAACTCTTCTTATATATTTCTCCTTATATTTTTTTTATAACTATATACTCCATAAGCAAATAATTGTATTATAAATTTCTCTGGTGTCTTCTAATGTTTTGAATAATATCGATTTACAACCTATAATTTTGTCATCAAGAAAAATAATGTTTTCCATACATCATGTAAATGCCCAAAAGAAAAACAATAAGTTGCAAAAAAAAATACATTATATTCTTTATTCTTTATTACAAATAAATAATTGCTAATAGTATTTTTCTTCAATGTTAATTGTAATTTTAAAAAATCGCATAGATTTCATATCCTTAATCTTACAAAGGCCTTGTCTCTTCAAAATGTATAGACCTATCACTTTACCAAAGTTGTGGATGTCTTTTTCATATCCTTAAGCTTACAAAGACCTTGTCTCTTCAAAATGTATAGGCCTATCATTTTACCAAAGTTGGGGAAGTCTTTTTCTAGATACTGGATCAATTTTAAACTAAAATAATTCTAATTGTGATATCTTTGTGGTTTTTATTAACAAAATTAATATCACGCAAAGTCTTTCAGTAGAAATCACAAAAGATAAATTTTTGGCCAAAAATTTCTCTTATGTGATTTCTACCGAAAGACTTTGCTTAATTCATTATGGATCACATAAGCCTTAATACATAAAAAATTAATATCATAACATTTATTGAATTACTTTGGCATGCGTATTCACACATTTAGGGGATATGCTAATATAAGTCTTTTTTCACATGATTGATTTCGGCATTTTTAATAGAGAAGTTCCATTTATGAGTTTGTGGAAATCTCTCTTAAATCACTTGTTAGTTCTTTAATTTAAAAAAAAATTAATTCAACATGGTTGAGATTATTGCAAATCGATTCCAAACACCAAAATTCCAAAAGTTGGAATTGGTGATGGGACTTGCTTTCATATTACTAAACATACACTACACTAGGATATATTTAATTTTTAGTCGCTTCACATCATACTTGACAACCAATTGGCATAAAAAATAATAAAACAAATAAATGTAATAAAGTGAAAAAGCCCCACCCTATTGATTACTTGAGAAACCCCATTTTGCAACATGATGCAGGGTTATGCTTTTACAACTCAATTGATGCTTGAGAATGAATTTCATGAATCACTTCACCCAAATGTGAGCAATCATGAAGTTTCTTAAGGACAGGGATGTTGTGGTCATATTTATGCTTGAATCCTTAATTGTGACTCTTTATAGTATTTTTGAGTTTCCAATTTTTTTTTTTTTTTTTAACTTTCTCAGTCATCCATTGGGAAAGACAATTGCTATTGGATGCAAAAACAATTTCTTGTTACTTTGTATAATGTTTATTTAATGTCCATCCAATCCGATTTGCATGTAAGTGTTTGAGGATATTTATTATTGTACTATGTGGATTCAATTTATTTATTATTATATTTGATGGTTTTGTTGTATTGTCACATATATATGTGAAACTTTATTTTTGAATTGGCTATCTCCATAATATATTAAATTGCAATTATAGTTTACATGAACACAATATTTATATATTTTTTCATATTATTTAGTTTTAATTTATTAATTTTCATATGAGTAAGTTATCTAACTTACTCATTTTCATATACATATAAAATACATATAAATAAAATTTCTCTCATTATATTTAACTTTGAAATTCATAATGATAATAAAAATATACAAAAAAAACCTAATTATGTTAAAATTGATGTAACTGAAACTAAATTTTACAAATCATAAACACACTAAACAACAAAAACAAATACAATGACAACTCTTTATAATTATATAATAAATTATAAAAATATCAATATTATAATGAATATAAATTAATATATATATATATATATGTATGTAGTTATGTAATGTATGTATGTATGTATGATGTAGTATGGTATGATTAATGTATGTATATTGTAATTATTTTTATATGTATATGTGTGCTTGTACAAGCAATTCCTAACAAAACATTTTTTTTTCAAGGGAAAAATAAGTAAATTTATTTATAGATATGATAAAAATTACATTTTGCAAATACACTGAACAATGTATTTTTAGAAAATCTAACCGAACCCAAAAAGAGCATGAAAACCTATCAAAGGAGGGAAACCATACTTAGTCGAGAACAACATTTATACACATATGGATATAGACCAGTTTATAAGAAAAGCAAAAAATGCATATCTTATCATTTGAGACAAAACAACAAAGGAATTCAAAATTGTCATGAATTGTACATGGACATAACAAGGAAACAATCCATAGATTTGTAAAAACTCAAAAAAGGCTCAAAAAATTAAAAGAGTCTCAAAATTCAAGACATCAATGAAGATTTCTTCATGTAAGAACTTGTCGAGGATGCAAAAAACATAAACATGAACTTGTTGACCTTCATGGACATGGAGCTGTAGACCTCCTGAATTGATCTTGTAGCATGCAACAGTGTGATTCTTTAGAATGTCTATTGTTCTCTTCAATTATGGTCCAAAAATCCTTCTCTAGATGAATGCCAACTTTGGATAAATTGCTCGTGTCCTGATTTCTTTCCTTGTATTTATGTGAACATGAAAAATATGTAAAAGAACCATTGATACATGAAAACTCCTCAATAACAGGCCTCGAAAATATGTTACTGTAGGAAATAATGTCATTTAACCAGTTGATTATGAGCTTTGAATCTCCAATATGTGAATATGTGAACTTTCTTTTTCCTTTGGAAATAGTAGGATAATTTTGTAGGCAAGAAGTTCTGCTTTGTTGTTTGAACTTGAGCCAAAAACCGTCTTAACTTTAAAGGAGTGATTTGGAGATAGAAATAAAAGAAATTCACCCCCACATTTCTGACCATTTTCAATAGATACATCGTTAAAGTAAACCCATGGCTTGGTTTGATCAATAATATTTGGAGTGATAATTCTAGGGGAAACAAGTTCTTTTTCCTGCAGAAAGTAGCTCAAAATGAGTAAAACTAAATTAGTCATATGCGAAGGATTTACATCCATATTATGGAAAATGACCCTATTACGGGCAAGCCAAACCCCCCAACATATTATTAGGGGAAGAGCTTTGAAAGACATGTTTAAGGGATTAAAGTACCACAATTTACAAGCCTACTTCAAGTTTGAACTAGACCAAGGTATTGAATGTCCCAATGCAGTTTTGCATAAATTCCAAACATTCTGAAAGTCAAGACATTCCACAAAAAACATGTTGTGCACATTCAACATTGTTTTTACGAAGGGAACACCACTCTAGACCACATTTAAACATTCTTTGAAGAACATCCCATGTAAGTACCTTATTCATCATTAGACACCACATAAAGATTTTTGTTTTTGGAGGGCTTTGATTTCCAAATAGCCCTCCACCACCATTTTGGCTCAATATCAAAATATTCTGCAATAAAACCTAGTTTTGGATTGTATTTACCATCACAGGAGAACCCAAACCAGTTCATCAAGTTTATTTGTCAAATAAATATAACCATCAACAAGGCCTTGAATATAATTCAATCAAGAAACCTTGAAAACTTCATCCAAAACCAAATCTTCAACCAACAAGCCAACAACCAAACTTGATGCCAGAATGAAGAAAAGTTCAAGTTTGCAATATGAACGAGCTTATTGAATCCCCAATCCCTAAGCCAATCAACCAAAGAGGAAGGCAAAATATGATTGAAGCCATTTCTAAGCCATGGATCAAAACCTAAATAAACTTTATCACCTCTACCAACACACCATGCTAAACTATTACCAATAATATCAAATGTGTTAATCACTGCTCGACAAATTATAGAAATATTTGTTCTAAATTTATCCAATCTGCAAATCTAATTCTCAGTAGATAAATAAACAATATATTTCTATTTTATCATTGAAATCCATAAACTATCCACTCACATTTCGGAACAAAATCTTTAAAAAACAACTATAAATTCTTTAAACCCAACCACCCAAAGTCTTAGGCCTGTCAATGGAATCCCAATTTACCCACGGCAGAAAACCTTTTTCTTTTTGCCAGATCTAAGAAAGGAGGAACTTGGTATTATTATAATAATAATGTATATACCATTCTGAGAAAATTTATGAAAATAATTCTATGATGTTATATTTTTTTAATTAATATGTGGAACCAGTTACATCAAAGAAATTATTTTTTTAATTAATATGCGAGACAACTTGTAGCAAAGAAAATCTATGGAAATAAATCTAAGATA
>APFE030619109.1:3588-29311 GCA_000404065.3 Pinus taeda
AGCCAGCATATCTTCCAAGCATTCACCTTTGGAGCAAACCTCCCAAGTCAAAAGGTCTCTCTCTCACATACAAGGCAACAAGCTTATGACCTTTCTCAAGCTCAAAACAATCCTCACACAGCACACCAAATGCCTACAAAGAGCAGCACTAAAATGTACAAAGAATTCCTCAATCAAAGTCTATATGTTCCAAACCTACTAACTCCAAAACTAGCTGCTCATGGGCAATGGAGGAGGCTTATAAAGAGAAGGAGTCTCCATGAATAGGTAAGGGATGAGCTTTCCTCCATGATAAGAGGATGGTCAGTCGAACAGACATGCCAGAGAAAGGATGGCGACCTCAACAATGCTAACAACCAGTTCTGGATGGGTCTGGAAGGCTGGTTGTTAGAACAAATTCGCTCAAACAGGATCAGCGCGGAAAACTCATGAACTGCCGCGCTGACATCGCAAACCTATGTATAGGGAGTCTGGTCAGCGCGAAAGGGACCAACGGAGGGGGCGCTGTTCGTAGAAATGGAACCAGCGCGGAAAAGACGTGTCCTTCCGCGCTGGCAGCGCAACAACAACATTGGCCTCCGCCTGTCAGCGCGGTTATTCGACAAACAGACGCGATGACTCATTTAACTTAGGGAAAGAGGGTTTTTTAGCCATTTTGAGGAGCATGAGTATGGGTGAATGTGGTTTATAGCACAGCAGGGAGACTGACATGATGGCAGTGACATTTTACTGTGTAACACCTCTACATTAACAAGTCTCTCTTGCTACATGATACCTCACTAAGCTTCTCTCCTCTAGGCTCAGTCTTTTGGCATCTCTCTAGTTCTCTCTTCTTTGGAACCAACTGAGCACTCCTTGCTCTAGGTTGCTGCAATCTTCTCACCTTCAAGACCTCTTCATGATCTGGTTTACCATTCACCTGCACTTTGAATGGATTGTACTTTGTTTCCTTTGCATCTGCAATTTTTGCTACACTTTACCTCTGTGTGCCTACTATTTGTCAGATTTAAAATCTGATCTCCTCTTGCCTACTTTCATCACCATTCACCTGTATGCACACCTTCAAAACATAACTCTGTTTTAAGTTTCTCAAAGAATTCTTTCATACATAATTTCCTTATTTTGATCTGATACCAAAAGATGCCAGCCTAAGCCGACAATACCCACATTATGCAAATTAAAATTGCATGGTCTACTATGTCCCAAGATTAATCACTTGATCCATGGTGAAAACCCTCTATAACCAAGGTTTAATGTTCTTAATTAAACTCTATGCTGAAACGTTTCATGTGACTAACCCAAGTCTAAACTTTAATAAACCTTTGATTAATTCTTAACCCTTATAACTTATCCCTTCGGCAATCACCCGCACATATTAACCATACCATGGTTGAAAGACTTTAACAACCATTTGAGAGGAACCTTATAACCCTTCATAAATCTTTGTTAATTCTTAACTTAACCCAAAATACACTAATCCCACTTATTTCTATTATAACTCTTGTATAATAGAAATATTTCATATAACACTTAAACCTTACCTTTCCGTTGGTTCACATGACTTTACACATTTCCCGATGCCTAACCTTCAGCACGTTCAACCTTCGTCGTCGATCGCATTCCTGCAGATCCGATGGTTATCGCGTCGTCCGCTCACTCCTTCAAACTGACTCTTTAGCGCAATAGATCCCCACCTTTTATTTCTCCAACCTTAATCCAACGGTGATCACGTAATCTCGCACGATTGATATTAGACTGAGAGCACGCGAGAAAAGTGGTTTTCTTTGTCCTCCGTGTGCTACGTGTCAACCCATAAGGCTAATCATGTAAACTCATAGAAATACCATTTACCGCTTTGAGGGCGCACGAGATACCACTTATTGTTTCTGTAGACTGCTCCACTATTCTGCATGTGGTTTTAATCTCCACCATCCATCTTCTTAAATTTATTCTATGCGACTTAATACTGGTCGTCTATTTACATCACTCTCGTTCATTGATTTGATTGATCCAACGACTGTGCTCCGCTGCTACGTTCTTTTGTCTCTTATTGTGTAATAGTCCATTTGTTCGGGTTTCTGCCTATGTCTTAGTTCTCGCCTTCTGGTCTTCAACTGTTCTGATTCCGATCTTCAGCTTCGTTCTTCATTCCTTCGCACCTTTACGCTTTTGCTGCGTAACTCCTTAGGTTTTAAGAACCTTACAGTATACCTTCACTGTAACATTAAAGTTTTCTCCAACATTGTCTGCGTGTAAACCCAATACACTCTTCCCTGCACTTGATCTCTGGTCTTGCACACCTGCAACCCTATGTTATCCATAATTACTTCTAATTCACACACAATCTATAATTCCTCCAATCAACACACATCAGACACTCAGGAATCGAAATATTTGTGTCTATATAAACAAATAATTACATCATGAGTCTCTGTCTCTCTCTGGCCTGATTTTCTTATCAATGGCCTTTTCCCTTTCCTGCCCGTAGGCTTACAATCAAACCTATCTAACTCTCGAACTAATTCCTAGCTAGCTAACCTTCTTCTATGCCTTTTAGGCTTACGTTTATACAAAAGGATTCTATAACCAATTCCTGGTTTAGATCCATAACCTTCTCAACAAAATCCTAAAATCTTTTCTTTATCTCTAAAGATCCTCTCTAATCCACAAAATCATGAACTAATTCCTAATATAAGATTTACAATTGATTCCCAAATCTCTCAATCTCTATGGAATCTTAACTAGCCTAAATCTCTCATGTTCTCCAACATTCGAGAACATTTACAAATATGCCTCACAATACTTAATTAAATCCTATTCTTAATATCTCTCAATAAAATTACTCAAAACCTTAATAATTCCATTAATTTAATATTCAGGAAACCAACTTCATTGAAAACACAAGACCCCCTATGTCAACTAAAATACAATGAAATTATTGAGCTGAATGCTCCTGCATCAAATAGCCCTAGTGAAAATTCCATGTAAAAGTTAAAATAATAACCACGGTTGATGGGACACTTATTCCAAGCTAGATGTTGGGCAAGACATCCTAGGGGTGTTCATTTGGTTGTTTATGGCTAAGGAAATTGGCAAAGGCAATGGCTAAGGCTTTGGAAAGATAAAATGGCATTTTTGGCACATTTATTTATGAAAATAATGGAAAGTAGGAGAAAAATGAGGTGAAACGTCACATGTTTCATGTAAGGAGGAAAATGAAGGAAAATAATGGAAAATGAAGAAAATAGAGGCCTCATTCATAAAAAGGCTTATGTGGATCAGTTGGTAATATTTTGTCAGTTGAGTTTTGGAGCTCTCTCATTATTCTCTCTCTCTCTCTAACTCACTCTTCTTGGAGTTTCTTGGAGCACTTAGGCATTGGAGAAAGAAAGGCAAAGAAGGAAAGAGGAAGCAAAGATCAAGCAGGGAAAGGCAGGATCAAGCAACTACAACAAACTTCATTGCAGGTATCAACTTGCATGTGTATTTTCCTTGCTAGATTTGGCATGCATGGTATTGCATGTGGTTCTTTTCTATCATGGCATGGGTTTTTATAGGTGTGACAGTGTTCTTCAGCCTAGCCTTTACATTTCTTTATAGCTTTGATGAGATGGGTTCTCATATTTGGTTGAGTTGGGATGGTCGGATGGATTCGAAGTTGGGGTGGATCTCCGAAATGACAAACACATGGCCTAGTGGTCCCTGAAACGGACCGTGGATCACGGTAAAGCCACTGGCCTAGTAACCCCTAAGCCAGACTGTGGGTTGTGGTAAAACCAAGATTGTGTGCTTCGGTGGGCCTAGGAATCCTTGCCGATAAATGGCAGGATATACGGTAAAGCCAAGAGGTGGATTTCTCTCCGTTGGGCCTAGTAATCTTGAGATGGGATGTACGGTAAAGCCTAGAGAGTGTGTCTCGGTGTAGGGCCTAGTGATCCCTAGATTGAATTGTGGTTTATGGTAAAGCTTGAGAGACTAGAAGGCACTCAAATTCCTCACGGTGTAGGTGGAGAACTCCAGTGGCATCTATGCCTGTTTGGTGTTTTTTTTTTTTGTTCTGTGAGTCCCACATTCATGCTTGGAATATGGCACCAGGGTGATTGGATGAAGAGGGACTTGGCTCAGCTAATTTATGGATAGATGGAACGTGGTAGTCCCATCTCTGGTTGGCTTATTGCTTTCATTAGTGAAGAATTCATTCCCTTGGTTTCATGTGTATGTGTATTGATTTATATGTGGATCTTATCGCTGATATATTTATGGTATTTCTATTGTTACTATGTTGGCTATATGTGTTATCACTCAGGTTGTCCCTAGGCTCCTAGTAGGGATACGGCCGAGGTAACCACAAACCAATCTTCTGATTGCAGGTTCTAGCCCACCTGCAATCGGAGAGGGCTCTCTCCTTTAGATTCAACCTTAGTTGATCTAGATTCAACCTTAGTTGATTATTTTAGGCTAGCTTTCTGACTTCAAGGGAATGTTGACTATGATTGGAAGGAAGGTAGGATTCTTGAATAAAGAGGCACCGTAAGGTGTTATAAGTTTTGAACCATTGGGCATGGAGTCACAGATTGAGGCATGCGAGCGTTTTCTTGGTCACAAGGGGATACGGAGCGGGATAGCCACGCAGGATACAATACTCAATCTGCTGAAAGTACGGAATGAATATCAGGGATGAAAGGCAAAAGAGAATCATTTCATGATGCTGACAAAGGAGAGAAGTGGATGAGTGGGATCCCGGAGCAGTTAAGAATTCCAAAGACATGCACTCATATATGAAAGAAACAGGGTAAACCAGAGCATTTAAGAATTCTAGCTCATAACTGTTTCAGCAGAAAACATCGAAAAGTGCAGGAATTGAACTTAAGGTGTAACAAAACAAATCTTAAGCTATTCTTTTTTCCTGCAGCTTAGAAAGGCGTAAAGATGATAAAAACATAAAATAAATAGGGAGGAAGAACACTTATTGGATCATGCAGAGACACAGGAATTCCCTGATCATTCCTTGGCCAAGAGAAAACAACAAGTTGTTTCACAATCCATGCTTTCAGCAATCTTTGATTATGAAAAATATGACAGTTATAGTGCGAGTCTTTACTCAGAGAAATTGCTGGAAAGGAAACTGACCAACAAGTACTACTACCAACCAACCAACCCTTCACAATATCGCTTCGGGTGGTATTTATAAACAAAATATCAGGAATACATCATTACAATTGACCTTGACAGGTCTACTTAGAACTCTTCGACAATCTAAATGCTGCTGAAATTAAATGCAAGTAAATCTTTTTTTTACTGCGCTGGGGGCAGCTGAATCAGAACAGGTGACGAGGTGGCCCTTAGGGACCAGATGCGGTGCTGCTGAAGTGAATGAGTTGTGGGGCTGCAGTTCGGCTTTGGTGCGAATTGAATGTGCAATTATTACGATTTGAGAGCTTCAAGTGACTTCTCTCTCCTTCTGTGAATCTGCTGGAAGATATTCAATTTTCTCTTGCTTTGGGCCGCCGCTCAAGATATTCTCTGATACACTTTGCCGCTACATTGATGGTTTCCGTCGTCGACTGATACTCTTTGACATGCTTGATACCTGCTGATTTGATCTGATGCACTTTAAACTCGGTGATTGATCTGCTGCTGTCTTCAAACCAGATCCTTTGGCACGCTTGGGTGATTTTCGGGCTTTTTCGGCGCGCAGTGGGCTCGGCAACCGGAAGATTCCCTGGAGATTCCTCGAAATGGCCTATTTCCCGTAGCGATGCGGAAATATTCACTGGAGATTCCTCGAAATGGCCTATTTCGCGCTATTCGCGCATTGGAAACTGCCTCTGTTTTTTGATCTGGAGCTCCGAAGTGCGACTTTTCTTCCTGCGCGAAGCTTTTTCAGCTTTTCTGGCTGCTGACGTAAGCATGGCGTCGGCTGTACGGTGGATGATGTCAGCTGTGGGTCCCTGGTACAACGCGATGTGGTGAGGTACTGGATCAACTGTGGTGAAGATACTTCGATGTGATATCGCGATATCGCATCAGCGGGAAAGAGGGGGATCATTGGGTTGGGCATTTGGCGCTTGCGACTGCCGATATGCAATATCGCGATATCGTACCGGCGGAGAGGAAAGGTGGACGGGTTGGACACTTGGCATTTGTAATCGCCGATTGCCGATATCGCTATATCGCATCGGCAGGGGACAGATGGGCTATGCTTGGTATGAATGCGAGAGTGCGAGGTTGCGACGCGAAAACGGTTTTGAGGGGAAAGGTAAGTAAGTGAGTGTGAAGGTCATATAAGGTTTTCAGAAGGGGTCCGACTACCTCGGGGGAACTTTATACTTTGGAAGGAGTCCATCGTATTTTGGGAAGTGGTTAGGAGGTCGGGCTCTTGCTTAGTTTCTGATAAACTGAACAATTCTCGGGAACTGATATGGTTATTTTTCAACCAGCGGAGGGATATTACGTAAGGGATTTTTAGTTAATATTAATACGGGGACGGGAAACATAGGGAGCTAGATAATAATGTTAGTGGTTAATATGGAGATGATAAGAAAGCGTTAAGTTTGGGAGACTTAGGCTGTTACAGGGGGTAGGACCATACTTCGGGAGAAGATATGGAACAACTTTGAGTAAAGTAGGTCCTTACTCAAGCGGAATGATGAAGATGATGAACTTAAGAGGTGTCAAGCAGATCTTGACCTCTTTTGGGATGTTAGTTAATGATTGGGGAAAACAGAGAAGGGAAGTTAGTTATACCTCATTTGAGCCTTTTTTCTTACAAATCTTTGCTGATTATGTTCTGCACGATATGATGCCTGCAAACCTGGAACTTGTTAGCAATTCAACAGCCTCGGAACTACCTACCCAACCTACTTTCCTAGCATTTTTTCTTCTTTTGCTTGGGGGTGCACTTAGACTTGCAAACCCATCATACATTTTCTTTTGATGCTTTCCTATCTACATACTACCCTTATTTCTTCCAGAGCCCAGATTAAACAGTTGGACTCTTCTATTTCTCTACCTATCTAAGTGTCTGCCAAGATTAAACTGTTTGGACAGACTTACAATCTCTATATTCTAAAACAAGAAATTTAAACCTAGGGAGACCAAGATTAAACTTTTTGGACCTCCCTTTAAATAACAGTAGCGATACCAGGAAAACTTTACAAAATTTGAAGGCAATTGAATGAACTTGAAGTAGCCTTCTTCATATGGAGACTGTTTGAGCAAATATGGAGCATTGCATCAAGCAAAGTACAACATATTTGGTGTGAAATGCCAATCATGAAATATGAATACCTACTGCAGCAGGAGCTAACAGGGACATCAATCACGAGATTTTCTTCATTAGGGACTAGGAGCTAGAGTTGACAACTTCAAATATCTACTTCATCACTGGATTGTCTCGCAGAAGTGAGCCAGTGAAGTTGTATGGGTCACGTCCGATCGGGGTAAGCATATATTCCCTGCTTGCTGGAGACTGTCCTGAGGCCCTGAAATCCAAGAGTGGGAAGATAGAGATTTCTAGTGTGTGGGATATGACACTGAGGGTGCTTCTATTGACTATTAATAGAGTGGCAGGGTCCCAGGTGGAACATGAGACTAACAAGTCGAAGTTCCTGTATGCTATTGACTGCACAACTCCTACGATATTCAACTAGGCAGAGGCCATGAAGATGAACATCAAGCGCCAATTGTCCAAGGCCAAGGGGGGGAATCTAAAGCAATTTGACTTTGGATCATTACTTGTGACCTTCTTCCTAGAACGAGTGCCACTATTTCAGTATCAATTAACTGAGGTCGATCCTCCTATGCCACATGACCCGTGGATGGCCCGCTATGTCATTTGATGCTCAGGATCACTGGGGGTCGGCATATGTCATACTAACCGGCATTCTTCTCATGGCTACAATGACAAAAGATCATTGTGGAGAACCGGCCCTACATCGACACTAATTTCCATGGAGACCTAGATATGCCCTTACTAGATGGAGAGGACTTTGATGACAAATGTAAAAAATAAAACTTTTTTATTTTGATGCTTTTTAATTTTTTTTGGTTTGTGCATGCTTATAGCATTTCTCTTGTTTATGTAGATGTTGGACTAAAGTGGCCAACCGGGATGTCCCCGATAGCCAGGCTGTCCCCTGTCGTATTGATGTTGTCAGCCCTTATCAAGAAGGGAGTGATAACAAGGAGGAGATTACGAGGAACCTCGAGGGGTTGACTCATGGTATCCTAGAGTATGCTTGAATAGGAGACAATGCCCCGACAATAACAGATGCACAGAGTGGGAGTCTTAGATCAAATCTGCTGACTGTTGAGTTGGGTTGCACGAGCTGTCTCATTCTACCATGACCACCATGTTGAGAAGTTCCTCGGTCCAACACTTACATATTTTTTGAAGCCTACGTGCCATGGATGTATGAGGCCTACAAACCGCTGATGTTATTATAGACACACATATTATTTTTGGGGTTCTAATGTATCAAACATTCTCACACACACACACACACACAACTCTCTCTCTCTCTCTCTCTCTCTCTCTCTCTCTTCTCTCTCTCTCTCTCTCTCTATCTCTACTCTCTATATATATATATATATATATATATATATATATATATATATATATATATATATATATATATATATATATATATATATATATATATATATATATATACACGTATGTATGTATATATATGTTGTATTTTCCCATCTATTATGGTACAAATGGTTTGCCTTATCTTTTCCATGTTTTGTAAATGTCTATCCAACACGTAGTTAGCTAATGCATCTGTCAATGTATTCATGCATCTAGGAATATGATGATATGTAATATAATTAAAATGTATTTCCAATAGACAGATATAGAGATACATTCATAATATTTGAGGGTTTGTGATGGAATATTTCCCATTGAGTTGAAGAATGACAATATGTGAATCCAAGTTGACAACCAATTCTATGATGCCCAAAGCGATGGCTTCTGACAATAGTTTGATGACCGCACTATATTCGGCAATGTTGTTGGTTGTATGACCCAGGCAGATACCTTGAAGGTCAATCAACTCACTGTTAGGGTCATAGATAGACCATGCCACGGATGATAAGTTCCAGGTACTACAGCAATAACCATCATCGAAACCAATGTGAGAAGTTGTAGATATCTGCAAAGTAAGAAAAGCATAGTAAATAGGAAAGTTGTTTGAAAACTATCACACAAAACCACGCTGTACAAAAATGAATCACACACTAATGTACATAAGTTTCCATGCAAGATGACCTACACATATTACTTTTTGAGGTAAATCCTATGTCAGGGCTTATCGAGAGGATTTCCTTCATAATAAATAAGCTCATAGGCTCCTTTCTGCAAAACATGATTTACAATATATGGCCCATGCCACATAGGATCGAAATTTCCTACCCCCAGCTTATCATTAGCTTGGTCATATAGTAGGACTAAACCACCCTCAGAGAAAGTGCGAGGGGAATCCGACTGATCGAAATGGGATTTGACTCGTTTCTTTTGTGCTTTGATGACCAAGGCAAAGAGACGATGAGTCTCCTCCAATCGTTCTAAATATAAGAGGCATTCCTCTTCAGGTGACATTTCGGGGAGGAGTTCAACAACTAGCTTGAGTGAAGGAATCTCACATTCGATCGGCAGTGTTGCTTCCAGACCATAGACCAGCTGGAATGGTGTGAAACTAGTTGCGTATTTGGTTGAATTTTGGTAGGCTCGCAAAGCTAAAAAAGCATGAGATGTCAATTTGACTTGTGCACCCAAATAGTACGATGAAGCATGGTGACCAAAAACTTGTTCACGGCTTCAACTTGGCCATTGGCCTGAGGGTAATATGGGGTCGAGCCATCATGGTGCAGCCCAATGCAGATGTCAATTCTGTCATCATGTACTCTCTGAAATGGGAGCCATGGTTTGTGATAGTGGCTTGGGGTACGCTGAATCTGGAAATAAAATGGTTAAAAATGAATTGAGTCGTCATCTTACCATCTGTAGAATATTTAGGCATCGCTTCGACCCATTTGGTGAAATAATCCATAGTGACAATAATATAGCCATGCCCCCTGACCGAACGAGGCTTACATGTCATATAATTGATGTCCCATTTAGCAAAGGGACCAATGGTAATTATGGGGGGTAGGTGAGCGGGTGGGGCACGCATCTTGCATTGGTAAATTTGACATTCGTGACACTTGCGAACAGCAAGAATGCAGTCTTTCAAGATAGACGACCATATATAACCAGCATGAAGGATTTTCTAAGTTGTAGCATAACCAGACGTATGACCACCACATGCGCCAGAGTGGAAATCATTGAGTGCTCTTTCAACTTCCTCGATCGTGAGGCGTCGACGAAGAACAAAATTGACACAAACACGATATAAAGTATCGCTAATAATACAGTAGGGTTTGGAAGGATGCCGAATCCTTCGACGATCACCCTTGGTCAACATGGACCGGAATGTGGAGGTTTGGAGATACACTATGATATCATCATGCCATGGATCAAGGGTGTTAATTAGGAAAAGGATCTCATCAGGAAGTTGTTCATCTGCACCAACAAGGAGAGCTTTGGGAAGAAGGGAACAAATCAATTCAACAAAAACAAGTGACTTCTTAGATTTGGCCATAGTGAAGACCATATCAAATTCTTGCAGGATAATGATCCATTTAGAATACTTGCCCCCCAACAACTAATGAGTCATGATATAGGTCATAAGGTTGCATTCAGAAATCAATGTAGTCATATGTAAAAGGATATAGTGCCGAAAGTGTTGAACAACCCGAATGATAGCCAAAGCCAACTTCTCGCTATGTGCATAACGTTTTTCAGTGTCAAGGAGATTCCAACTAAGGTAGTATATCACATGTTCACTACCTTGATCGTCGACTTGGACCAAAACCGTAGTGATGGTGCTAAGGGCCGTAGCTAGGTAAAGGAAGTAATATCGATAATAGTCTGATGGAAGCAACAGAGGAGCATTTATGAGGATGGCCTTAAGATCATCAAAATATTTTTGGGCCACCTCGTCCCATGCAAAGGGTGTTCCTTGTTTGAGTAACCAACTAAATCCTATGGCTAGCTCGACATAGTTAGGTACAAAATGACGGAGAAAGTTGGCCTTTCCTTGCAGGCTCTAGAGTTGGTGCAGTGAAGATGGAGGGGGTAAATTTACAATGGCCTCGACTTCTAGTGAATCTAGGAAAATCCCATCCTTGGAAACAATGAAGCCAAGGAGTCATCCTAATTCCATGTAGAAAACACATTTGTGTTGATTTAACTAAATGGTATAGTGTCTGTAGGATAGAAAAATCTACCGGAGGTGGTCTGTGTTTCTAGGAAAGCTAATGTCTATTTAGAGCTGCTAATCCCACTAAGAAGGGTAGTTATCTTAGAAACAAACAATTCAAAGTAACTTGTGTTTTCCTTTATGAGAGATAAATGAGAGAGAAGTAGAGAGCACCAACCTTAGTCTTTCACTTGGATTCTTACTTGTTTCCTCCCTCCTTTGATAGAGCTTCACCACTCCTTCCTCACTTGTCCTACTTCAAAGAACACCTGTAGAGTCAAAGCAGAAAAATACCATCAAAGCATAGAGATCTATAACCATAAACAATGTAGAATCAGATGTACATTAACCATACAAATGCATACGCAAATACAAGATTAAGAAATATACAAGTATATGGAGGAAAGCTCAAATAGATTTATTGATAGAAGTAGTAGAAGAGAGGATTACAACCCAGCTTTCTGATCCAGCACCATCCTCCCAGCATGAAAGCCCTCTTCACCTCATGAAAAGCTAGATCACCCAACAATACAATGCTTCACAGAGAAACCAACAACACTTCCTTACAAAATACAAAATTCCAGCCTTTGGATCTCTAGGATGAGGGATCCATATATAGATATTTTCAGGGGGTGAGTCAGCTTTTGGGATTTTGATTAGTGTCATTTCACTGATATTTCTTGGTTCCACTTGGAGATTTCATGATCTCTTACTCATCCCTAGGCGAATTCAAAGAGGCGAGTGCCATATGAGCAGTTTCTAGAAGATTCTCTGGGTTTCCACCTAGCAAATTGCCTCTGCCATTTCTTTGCTCTTGCTCATCACACCCTATAGAAGGGATTTTCAGTATGCATCGTACCCTTTGTGTGTAGCAAGTGAGATGCATCACACCCTTAGCATGGAGCAGTCTGTATGGTCCAGTTTTGACCAGTTCTGAGCAGTTTTCAAGGAGAACTTTTGGGAAATAATGTAATCAGTTGACCTTGATAGTTTAGGGTATGAAACAATACTTTTAGGGGTTTAGAAGCCCTTGGTTTATGGACATATTTGATTGGGGTTGAAGTGCCCAAATATGTCTACAACAGTTGCCACTAAATCATGAGATCATAAATCTTTCGATGTCAGGTGAAATGCTTTAGTGGAGGTGATGGTAAGAACACAACCAAGGCTCAAAAGCTAATAGCGATGCGATCACAAAGGTTATTTACCGAAGGTGGGTTCATTTTTTAATAAGCTTGAAATCTGGGGGAACATATGCTCATTGCTAGTTTTACTTTTTAATGATCTCAAACTTCGCGGAAACATGCCCGTGATAATAGTCAGAGATGTCCAATTCACCATTAACACTATGTTCTTTTGAAGGTCATACTACTTGTTCAATTGCTCCGTCAAATTGATTACAAATGTAAATACATGCTTGAAAAATGAGTTAAAAACCAACATCTTACTTGAATTACGTGAACAGTAACATAAAAGTAGTTTTACCTCTCATTTTTACCATTTCATTCAAATTTGGGATTTTTGGAGCTCTAGAGTTGTTTTCCCCCTCGATTTTCATCAGATGATTTAGGGATATTTGGTGGACTATTTTCGACGCCGTCTAGATGAGGTAGGAGATAACCTGAGCTCCTCAATTGCATTCTTTCCTTTTCTCATTTTGAGCATCTTCTCCTATTTTTCTGGGCCTCATGGGTTTGAACAATTCATTCTCTCCCCATCGCACCTAGTATACATCGAAAGGTGCGATGCATACTGAGCTAGCCATTGGCCAGTCAGTATGCATCCCACCTTGTACACAGCTACGATGCGACGGACGCAAGCAGGAAAGTTTATGCACAGTTTTCATGGAAATTTTGCCTGTTTTTGCCCAAATTAGGATCCTAATTCTTCCCTTGTTTGTTTTTTAGAGATTCATCGGATCAAGATGGTCGTTACATGGCATGAATGTGAGCATGAAGAAGAGGATATGATTTCCTTACATGATCCGGGTATGGTTACTTCATTGTGAAACTGTGGCTTGCTCAAATTCTTCCGCATATCTAGCATGAGGCAACAAATCAATTTGTTGCAATATCTTCTCGATGCATGGGATCCTACCAACCAAGTGTTCCAAATTAGAGGTAAATCAATCCCTTTGACTGTTGAGGATATCTACTTATTGATTGGTTTATTGAGGCGTGGTGCCCCTCTCTCACTATCAGGATCCACCTGTGGGGGTGAGACTGTGAGGGATTATATTCGCCAATTCTGTAGAGATGGATATCAGCCGAGCAAGGATGGCAAGATAAGTACTTGAGATGTCACTAAATGGTCCTTGAGGACTGTCTTATTCACATTTTCTAGATTGGCTAGTAGCGTGGCTCTTCACTTGGCCAACAAGTCCTATATGCAGTATCCTTGGAATGCCTTGAACCAAAGGTATTCAAATAGTGTGATGCAGTACTTCCAGTTATAAAAGAACAACTTACCAAGGTGAAGAACGGAAGATCCAATAACTTTGGTTATGGTTCTATTCTGACCACTTTCGCCTTGGAGAGGATCCCACTAATGCAGCCACAGTACATTTCACTCAGACTACCAGCACCGATGAAACCACGGATGTAGAGATGGTTTGATATTATGGCCAGACACATTGGTCAGTCACATATTTCATTCTCTGATGCCTTCTTTGAGTGGTTCAATCATCAAAAGATGGTATATGCTAAGTATCCATATGTTGGGATGGATTTTCGGGGCGACCCAGATTTGGTGGTGCCGGCTGGCGAGCAGTGGGGTGTTATAGGTAAAAGATCTGACTATATCTCTATTTATTTCTTTTATAATGTTCTTGTGTAAATGTTATCAAGACTAATCAAACCCATATATTTGTGCAGATATTGGACCGGTGCGACCAGCAGTGCACCCGAGGGTAGCAGCTGTTGTTCCAGTAGGAGAGGTTGTAGGGAGGGTTGTCCTTCGTGATCTGGACATAGCCGATACCCTTGCAGTATTGCATGATCAAATCGAGGGTCTCACCCTTGGTATTCATGATGTGAGGACCAACGGATTACCTCTGAGATTACAGCGCCATACCACTGGCGTGCCGAGTTGATGGACTAGGCTCTTATGTATGATCGCATAGGCAATGACTTGTTATCACCAACACCATTAGTCTAGGGTGCTTTCCTACATTTTTGAGTTTTTGGGTCATGTGACTGATTTTTGTCCTGAACACAAAACATTTTGTAAAAATTATAAACAATTATATATATTTTTTATTTTCAAAGCTTTATTTTGGTTAAGTTATACGATCCTGATGCAAATGTTGATTGAAATGATTTTTCTTTTATAAATGTTGCAAATGTCTATCTAACACATCATTTGCTAATGAATCAGTTAATATGTTTAAGTTTCTAGAAATGTGTTGATATTGAATAGAATCAAACTACCTTTCCAAAATCATGACCCTTAGGAACATATGATAGATTGCTGGATTTCGAACGGAATAGATGCCAGTAAGTTGTAGGATGACGAGTTGTGAGTCTAGCCTAACAACAAGTCGGTGTATGCCATGTGCAATGGCATCAGAGAGAAGCTCTATCAACACGATATACTCAGTGATGTTGTTCGTTGACCGACCAATACATACCCCTCTGAAACTCACTAACTTGCCGCTTGGATCAAAAATGGCCTAGGATGTAGAAGATAGGTTCTACGTACTACGAATAGCTTCGTCGGTGTATCCAATAAATGATTACAATAGATTTGACATATGCAAAAAATTCAAAAGTGGATTACCTAACCAAAAAAATCACTCTTGACAAAAACAAAAACATAACAAAAGCATATGAAGAGATTACTACACTTAGTCAAGCATAGTAACGCTTAAGGTACAACCCGTTTCGGGGTTGTGACAATGGAATCCCATCATAATCTACTAGCTTGTAGGCTCCTTTAGCTAATACTCACTTAACAATGTAGGGACCCATCCACAATGATTGGAACTTACCTTCTCCCAATTTATCGGATTCCTGATCGTAAAGTAAGACCAAGTCACCTTCTACGAAGACACGGGGTTTGACATTCTTGTCAAGTTGCACCTTGACTCATTTATTATGAGCTTTGTTAGCAAAGGTAGCATCACGATGTGTTTCATCCAATTGAATTGATTCCAAGAAATGAGCCTCTTCCTCTGAAGTTCTCGGGAGAAGGTCGACTGTGAGCTTGAGAGATGAAATTTCACACTGAAATGGTAAGACCGCTTCCAGGCCATACACCAGCTGAAAGGGTGTAAATTCAGTTGCATTTCTTATCGATGTCCTATATGCCCACAAGGCTGAGTACAATATTAGGTGCCAACTCCGTTTGTGGACTCCAATCATCCTTTGCAGCATGCACTTCAGGACTTTGTTGATGGCCTCAACTTGTCCGTTAGCTTGCGGATAATATGGAGTAGAACTTTTGTGGGACAGTCCTAATTTAGCAACCAACTCAATCATCATGTGATTGCGAAAATGCAATCCATGATCTATGACTATAGCTCGTAGAACACCAAATCTAGAGACTACATGATTAAAAAAGAAAAGAGCAGTCGTTTCACCGCTGTTGTTTAATGTAGGCATCGCCTCAGCCCATTTTGTAAAATAGTCAACTGCGACTATGATATACCCATGCCCCTCGGCCAAGGTGGGGTTACATGTCATCAAATCTATGCCCCATTTGGCGAATGGCCCAACAGTAACTACTGGATGTAGAGGTGTGGGTGGTATTCTGGTTTTGTGGTCGAAGATTTGACAAGCATGGCAACTTCTGACTGCAATTATGTAATCTTTGAACATTTTTGGCCAGAAGTAACCCGCTCATAAGATATTTTGCGCCATAGCATAACCAGATTGATGCCCCCCACACGCGCCTAAATGCCAATCATTCAGGACTTTTTTGGCCTCCTCATGGGTGAGGCACTTTTGCAAAACTGTATCGATACCGTGATGGTAAAGTGTATCACTGACAATCATGTAGTCTTTTGCTTGGTATCAAGTACATCATTGTTCTGGATGAGAGGTATTAGGCCTGTATTTTTGGGTTTGGAGATAGATTATTATATCTCCATATCACAGATCGCTTGACGATATCAGAAACAAAGATTCATCCACGATTGGTGCTTAGATGTTGAATCATTGGACAATGATGGGAAGTCGCATAATAACTCCGTGAAAACTAGAGATTTCTTTGATTTGGATTTCACGAATTCTAGATCAAACTCTTGCAAAATGGCTATCCATTTCGAATATTTTCCCCCAAGTAACTAATGCAACAGAATGTAAGTCATAGGGTTGCAATCCATCAAAATGGTAGTTTTGTGAAAGAGGATATAGTGTCAAAATCTCTGTACTGCTTGAACAGCTCCAAGAGCCAGCTTTTCAACATAGGAGTACTTGCTTTCTGTATCATTTAAGTTTTGACTTAAATAATAGACAGGATGTTCAATTCCATTTTCTTCTTGAACTAAAACCATTGCAATGGTCGTATCCATTGCAGCTAGATACACGTTAAAGTCTTTTTGATAGTCAGGAGTGTACATTAATGATGCTTTTATTAGGGATTCCTTTAGAGCATCAAAGGACGCTTGTGCAACCTAATTCCAGTTAAAGGGCACTTCTTTCTTCAAAAGACACATATAACATTTAGCAACTTCGGCGTAATTTGGAATGAACCTCCTCAAAAAGTTTTCTTTCCCTTGGAGTTTCTGAATTTGAAGCAAATTTGAAGGTGGAGGCATATCGATGATTTCTTGACCCTTACATGGTTTGAGTTGAATTTTGTCCTTAGAAACTACGAAACCAAGTAAATGACCAGAACTGACACAAAACACACACTTGTGCAAATTGAGTCGTATCTTGTAGTGTCGACAATGTAGAAATATGGCTCCCAAATGCTGCAGATGGTCAGTCCGCTTTCGTGAATGAGTCGGTAGATCGTCGATATACAGTTGAATGATATTCTTGATGTCATGGAAGGTTTATTTCATAGCCCTCTGAAAATTTGCCCCTGCATTCTTTAAACTGAAAGGTAGTTTGCGGTACGCGAATGTGCCCCAAGGACATATAAATGTAGTCTTTGACTAGTCCTGTGGGTAGATATTTATTTGATTATACCCAGAAAATCCATCCATGAATGAAAATATTTTGCATTTGGTGCATTCATCAATTATCTGGTCGATGAAGGGTGTAGGGTAGTTGTCCTTTGGACAAGCTTGATTTACATCCCTGTAATCAGCGCACACTCTAATTGTTCCTTGCTTTTTCATCACAGGAACAATATTCGATACCCAATCGGTTAGAGGAACTGGGTAAATGAAACCAGCATGTAAACGTTTTTCAACTTCTACCTTGATGGTAGTGGCTTTCTTCAGGTGTACTTCTCAAAGTTGTTGTCGTACCAGTTTGACATCTGGATACATCTTGATTTCATATTCAACTATGCTCGAGTCAATGCCTGGCATTTCTTCATATGACCATGCAAAGACATCTCGGAATTCTTGAAAGAGAGTGTAATATATTTCCAGTTCTGAGGAAGAGCAAGATTTTCTGACATGAATATTCTCTACAACATTAGGTTTGGTTGAGATATTTATGGTGATAGTTTCTTCAATATTGGACAAATTTCACTCGAAATCCACCATATTTACAATATTTGATAGAAAATAAAAAACTAAAGGATGATTAAGGTCGCTGGAATAATCTTTGTTGTAATTCGGAAGATGGGAATGATGGTGGTAATCTTCCCATGGTGCCTCTTCTTTCATCATTAACTGAATGATTCCTTTGTCTGTAGAATGTACATGCGACCAAGGATCTGAAGAGGTGCCATATTCCTTAGACCTATCTATCTAAACACTCGATGAGCATTGATTTAGGTTTGCCACCCAGGCCAAGAAAATTGATTGCTACAATATTTCTATTGGGCTTGGAGATAATACCTTGCGATGATCCATGCTAACAAAATTCTTGGAAATCTTCTGAATCCTTGTAGATATAGAAGATACCATATTGCAGGTTTCCACTAAGGCCACTTCCACCAGATTACTTGTAGGCGGTAGAGCAAAATTACCCATTAAGGTAGGGTCTTTTAGGAGGCCTACTCTAATATTTTGAAGTGATTGAGAACTTCCATGGATCATTGGAATGCTTCCCATAACTTGTGAACTGTTGGGGAGGAAGGTTTGTTGGTCAATGATTGTAATTCCTCCTTGGAAGGGAAATGAAATCTTTTTAAAATATGTTGACACAACAGCAACCATAGCATAAATCTAGGGCCTTCCCAATAGGATATTGTAATCGAGGTTTCCATCAATAACTTCAATATCAATTTCTACTGTCTTTCCCCCCAATTCAACTTGTAACTTACTTAAAATCTCGTATGGGGTGTATGTTCATCCATCAAATGCTTTTAATGTCGTTGATAACCTTGACAAGGGTGGTGAGCCTAAATTTTTCCAGCAACTCATTGACATAATGTAGGTAGATGCCCCTTCATCAATGATTGTTTGATTAGAGAGAAATAGAGAGCACCAACCTTAGTCTTTCGCTTCGCTCCTTACTTGTTTCCTCCCTCCTTTGATAGAGCTTCACCACTCCTTCCTCACTTTTCCTACTTCAAAGAACACCTATAGAGTCAAAGAAGAAAAATACCATCAAAGCATAGAGATCTATAACCATAAGAAATGTAGGATCAAATGTACATTAACCATACAAATGCATACACAAATACAAGATTTAGAAATATACAAGTATATGGAGGAAAAATCAAATAGATTTATTGATAGAAGTAGTAGAAGAGAGGATTACAACCCAGCTGTCTGATCCAGCACAATCCTCCCAGCATGAAAGCCCTCTTCACCTCATGAAAAGCTAGATCACCCAACAATACAATGCTTCACAGAGAAACCAACAACACTTCCTTACAAAATACAAAATTCTAGCCTCTGGATCTCTAGGATGAGGGATCCATATATAGATATTTGTAGGGGGTGAGTTAGCTTCTGGGATTTTGATTAGTGTCATTTCACTGATAGTTCTTGGTTTCACTTGGAGATTTCATGATCTCCTACTCATCCCTGGGCGAATTCAGAGAGGCAAGTGTCATATGCATAGTTTCTAGAAGATTTTGTGAGTTTCCACCTATCAAACTGCCTCTGCCATTTGTCTACTCTCACTCATCGTACCCTATAGAAGGGCTTTTCAGTATGCATCACACCCTTTGTGTGTAGTAGGTGAGTTGCATCGCACCCTTAGCATG
The DNA here is from genome assembly GCA_000404065.3 of Pinus taeda. Lineage (NCBI taxonomy): Eukaryota > Viridiplantae > Streptophyta > Pinopsida > Pinales > Pinaceae > Pinus > Pinus taeda. The sequence goes on from APFE030619109.1 coordinate 23,175, forward strand.
GAGCAATCTGTGTGGTCCAGTTTTGACTAGTTCTGAGTAGTTTTTCAGGGAGAACTTCTAGGAAATGATGTAATCAGTTGACCTTGATATTTTAGGGTGTGAAACAACACTTTTAGGGGTTTAGAAGCCTTTGGTTCATGGACATATGTGATTGGGGTTGCTGTGCCTAATATGTTTATAATAGTTTCCCCCTAAAGCATGAGGTCGTAAATCTTCTGATGTCGGGTGAAATGCTTTATCATGAGGATCTGAGCTTTTTCGAACTAGAAGGTGACCTATAATAACATACAATACAATACATTATCTTCATAATATTTTCATGATCTAGCTGAGTTAGGCATTCCCATGCTCAACTTTATAAATTCATTTTCATGTATATAGGACAGACAATCGTCTGTGTGGCAAACTGATGATTCTCGTAGAGCCACCATCCCTTAGCATGGATGATATCTTTATTTTCTTGAATATATCGCAGCCCGGATGAATGAAACTAGATCTAGGGTCTTCAAACATGTTCAATCTTCGGCCGAAGTACAAGTCAATCCATATGAAAAGATGTTCTGATGTCAAACATGGAAAGACATTGCCTGATTACTAGCCAATGATGTAAGCTGTTAACAGGCGCGAGAGGAATCACCGATAATGATAACGACCCTCAAGGTACTATTGTATAATTCACATGGTAAAAAACATGATTCGATGTCAAACACTACACAAAATATTTTGGTCGAAGGCCATTGACGTGAACATGTCACCGGAAGTGAGAAACTTGCCATTGAGGCATGCAAGCTTCAAAGTACTAAAAGGGTTGTTCCTAAGTCAACTTCTTGGATAATGAGCTGATGTCAACAAGAAGTGACCCGTCATAGGAGGGCCTTAATGAATCCCACATCTATGGACACGAAATGAAGCAAATGATTTTGTGGAGGTGAAAACGATATGATGATACAAGGTTCAGGGTTGGCAGTCATGAAAAATGGAGTGTGAAGGTATTGCAATGGATGAGGCGTTAGCTGGGTTGGTGAATTCTCTAAGCGACTTCTCTTGAACATATCGGTGACACTGAAATGGATTGGTAGCATTAACCCAAATAATGGATGGTATGGAGGACCAATGGTGTATATGACCGGTGAACGGAATAACCCAACCTAACTCAATCATGGTGATGGAGTGAAAGTGTCATGTTCAAGAGCGACCTACTACCAATGAAGTTCTTCAAGTTTTCTTCCCTTTTCCCCAGTCATTGTTGACCAACACCTCTTTATTTTTGTCAAGCTTGAGGAGGATAACATATGCTTGTTCTATAATCTTCCCTTCAGGCAAACCTGTCGCAATTTTTTAGCGAGCCTAGCGACAGTGAAACTCGCTCTTGTCTGTATGGACAAGTTTGTCACTATTCTTTTAACGAGTTTAATGACAAAGATAACTCGGTCCTTTTCAGTTTTAGAGATTCTGAAAAGAGACAGAAAGGAAACTCCAGTAGTCATTTTTCGTAGTATAATCCGTTAAGTCTGAAAAAGTATAAAATAATACAAAAGGGATGACTTTTTCCGATCACTTTATCGAGCCGAAAAATACAAGCGCCTGATATTTTTGTGTAATGATCCCTCAGGTCCAAAAAGATTAAAATATAGAGGAGGGATGGCACTTCCAATCACTTTAATGAGCTGGAGAGGCCAACTGCTCAGGAATCTTTTTATATTTTACGAGTCTAAAAAGAGCTTAAAAGAGACTCGTTTTTGAGGAGCGAGTGATGATTTCAGGTAGCAATTAGTTCTAGGTAAGTTTGGAACTTTTCAATCACGGCAGTGTAAAGAAGGTCGCTAATAGAATCACTCATCGTAGTTGTTCCTCAAAACAGTAAACAATCAAGTGGAGGCATATGATCAGCTAAAAAGTGGAGGTGATGGTAAGAACACGACCAAGGATCAAAAACTAATAGCGATGTGATTAAAAAGGTTATTTACCAAAGGTGGGTTCATTTTTTAATGAGCTTGAACTCTAGGGGAACATATGCTCATTGCTAGGTTTATTTTTTAATGAGCTTGAACTTCGTGGAAACATGCTTTTTCCAATCGTCTAATAAGGATGTCTCTCATTTGTAGGTTCATTTTTTAGGGAGCTTGCCCCATGCAAAAATTTTCTCCAAAGCCTTTCGTATGCAAGTTACGAATGACCAACTATTTTCCTACGGGTTAATGAAATATTGAGGTTAGGTAGGATAGTTTCGTACAAAAATTTTCCTTTGCTTTGCCATCACCACTGGTCCCAGCAAAGGTGAATGGTGGATCAGACCAATCACCTAACTTAAGTAGTTAAAGTTAGTAAAAACTACGGGGTTAGAGTTACGCTGGTCACTTTTCACTTGTGTAAAAAAGGTTTGCATGCCCCTAGGTATAAAGAAATGAGAGTTTCTAGGTTGCCATACAGAAGTACTTGCATTAAAGCAAGGTTGTTTCATCCATGTTGAAGACAAAAAACATCCTTGGCTCTGTCCATTGAAATAGACAAAGGTGAAAGGTGTGGATCCACTGCCAATCACATAACCTTCGATGAGGAAATATTTTTACAAACTAATCTGATTTTCCTAAATGGACGGGTGTGTCAGATTGGTCATATATCCTACAAGGAAACATATCTTATATCTGGGGTTTTCCTGCTGAAGCAGACCAGAGCGCATGCCCCCTGGGTTTAGTCACATTTGCCAAATCACTTGCGGTCATCAAGTGGACGAACTGGATGTTTATGAGACATTCCTTGTGCAAAAAGACCATTTAGGGATGGCATTTGACTAGTAGTCGTGTTTGAACCTAGGAATGAAAGATAGTCAACGAATTGGAGCATTTTGCCTTCATACGTGAAACACATCACCCAAAAGAGTGAGGAAACAATAGCTCCCATGCTATAAATGTAGGCATGTCCAAGGAGTAGATTGTAATATAGTGGCCTTTGGACAACCATCACATTCAGATGAATGATTTTCCTTCTCAAAGTTATAGGAAAATTTGGAAGGATCCCTAACGGTCAACTGGTTTCTTTATTGAAGCCTAACAAATTTTTGAAACTCGGGCAGAAGCGATGGCGAACTAAGCGCTTTCCAAGCAGTTGAGGAAAGGATACTCACAGAGGCCCCTTCATCTATGATAGTGCCAACCATGATCATTCTGTAAGCTTGTACTATGGTTCGGAATGGTACATTAGATGGTAGGCGGGGTCTTGCTAGTAGATTCCAATCAAAGGAAACAACTAGATTGCTTGGAGGAGGGACCAAATAAACGGCTAGATGAATCTCTTGAACTGAGGAACTTCCCTCTTGTGGTAAAGGAACGAGTAGATTGCCCCCATGTTCATCAGATTCTATGTTAACAAAAAAAATTTGAATGGTGTCGTTCTCATTCTCTTTGGAGACTGTATCATCTAAAGGTGGACCTTCTGAAGACAAGACTGGGTCAACTGCCGTCTTGACCTGTTGACTTTGGTCTGGTGTGGAATCAGAGAGTTTATCTTCAATTATAGATGCTTCCACCAACAACAGAGGTGTGTCAGTCGAATTTTCAACTAGCGATGGTTGGCAAGAGTTTCTTGTATCTAGGTGGAAGTCGCTGCAGTGAAGCAGGACAATTATCCAAGACTCTTTTAGCTTCGTCTAGAAAAGGACAATGGTGGAGGGCATGATCACCTTCACACAACCTATAAGGAAATTTAGATCTTCCATTGACTTCATTTTCACTAGTTGATGGTGTACTCTCAACATGATCAACAAAGGTTGACAAAACCGGATTGTGCAAGCGGGTAGACCAATCTCTCAAGATCTGCGGGATGCAAGGACAATCTCGATGATAGTGGTCTCCCTTAAAAATGACACATGGAGATTTGGGCTTGGATGGTGCAGTGTGTGGATTTTCGCGAGACGATGCATGGTTGCACCCTTTCATCATCGTCTTCTTCTTCTTCTTCTCCTTCCCTTTCTTCTTCTTCTCAATTACTTGGTTTTTAGTGTTACTAGTTTCACCAAGCGAAGAGGAAGAAGGAGAGGGCGAAACAAATGAAGTGGAAGGTGGGGGAGCAACTTCAGTATCATCTAGTTGCTAATTTGATTGCTGAGGAATTACGGTGTTTTGAATGACAGAGGTCAAGAATAGCCATACTAGCAGGCTAATTGTGAGTCCTGGAAGGGACAATGTAGCCATGTATGGAGCACCAATATCTCCCCAAGAAGAGAAATAACTAGGATTTCCCCCAAGGGGAAATCCTTGATTGGTGGACTCCATTTTCACAACCTAAGACCAACGAGGGAATAGTGATGTTATTCCAATTAAAATAAATCTTATGACGCTTTGACACAACTTGCTTTTTCAATTTTTAAGAGTCGAGAAAAAGATAAAGATGACTCTAGTCACCTTCGATTTTTAATAAGCCCGAAGTGACAAGTGCTCAGATGGACCTTTTCTTTTAATGAGTCTAAAAAGGAACGAAAGTGACTACTCTGGAAGTCTAGACAGAGGGATTACCAAACCAATCATAAAACTATAATATACACCTTGGTGGTAAATTATAGAGAAATTACCGAGGACTTTACGTACGACAGTCAATCTTCCCAAAGGTTGTGTTCAGTGCATGCGATCAATAGGGCAGCAGACATGGCTTCCTAAGGATAAAGGATATCAGCCTATTATGGTCTCCCAATATATACTCGACAGTATGTGGGAGAACAAGTCCGTACTGGCACTTGTCATATCAAGGAGGAGGAATCACCCAACCTATGATGAAAACGATAGTTACCAGGCTTTACGACACCAAAATACATCTCTAGCCTAGACTTCTAGATGTTGTGCATTAGGTTCCAAAGCGTTTTTATGTTCATTGAGGTTTATTTTATAGTTGATCTTTCTTAAGAGTTTGCATTTCAAGGTTCACCGCATGATGTAGATGTACAATTCCTAAATATGCAATCTAAGATGATAAACAGTCGTTTATTTTCTTTTAGCAATGAAAATCCTAGCTACTAAGAAAAGAAGAGTAAGATTCTTTCAACATAGAGCAGAGAGCACACATTAAATGCACTTTTCCTAAATCAATTTCCACATGAAGTCTAAATGCAAATGCACATGCATGTATTTGTTTTTTAGTTTCCTTAATGTGAGAATGACAAAAAGAAAACTAAGTACAGATTCGAACTATCTTTCCTCAAAGCGACACTTTAGCGGTTTCTTTTCAAAAACAAAATGAAGACTAAGATGACACTTTCACTTTAGAATGGAAAATTGTTTTCGACACTTCAAAGAATTGAAAATTCAAATCAAATACAATGGCAAAAGTACAATCGACTATCTAAAAGAGGAAGACTTTACAACACTCTTTTTCTTGACTGAAAATGACAGTTGTGAAACTTTCAAATCAAAAGACGACAATTCGATTAAGCTACTTTTTGCAAAGGAGGACTGTAAATGATGAAAAATACATAAAAAACCATTCACAATTCCTTATCAATGGAGGCTGAATAATGTAAAGGAAGAGAGTTTCAACAGTGATATACTGATCATAGATAGAAAAAATACTAAATAGAGCTGAAAAAAATGAAGAAAAAACCAAAATCTGGAGGCAAAAACAGTATCATTAAATCATCACACCTGTCCTTAAGAGAAACAAGGATGCATCTCACTTGTAGCACACAGGAGGTGTGATGCATCCAGACTACCAATGAGAGACAGTGTGATGGTCCATGGATGAGACTGAGCTTGGTTTTCACCCACAGTTTGTAGCTAAGTTCATGGATTTAGGTTGAGCTTATGATAGACAGTAAACACAAAGTATAGGGGCTGATATAATGAGGTTATTGAGCTACCACAAGGCTCTTAGGATGTTTTCAAGAAATATGTTCAGTTCATAAACCAAACCTGAGATTGACAGATAGATGAGAGAGAAGTAGAGAGCACCAACCTTAGTCTTTTGCTTGGCTCCTTACTTGTTTCCTCCCTCCTTTGATAGAGCTTCACCACTCCTTCCTCACTTGTCCCACTTCAAAGAACACCTGTAGAGTCAAAGCAGCAAAATACCATCAAAGCATAGAGATCTATAACCATAAACAATGTAGAATCAATGTACATTAACCTACAAATGCATACCACAAATACAAG
>APFE030619113.1:7732-50596 GCA_000404065.3 Pinus taeda
GAGGAGTTTTGTATTCATTATATTGTAGACCAATTATAAACATATGGCTGCGTCCATACTGTGTCTACACGAGTCTATGATTATGATGTATTATGAAATCATTCCTGTATCAGAATAGTTAGTCTGTTAGTTAAAGTTTTTTATCTGAGTATGGGAATCCCTACCTCAGCGATGATATAATCCTATACATGTATTTTGTGTTGAAAATTGCAGGTTCTAACCAGGCTCTCCACGAGATAATCCTTGAAATGATAAAGTACTTCACCCTTCCTAGATGATATAAAACCATTATCTATTACAGGCTTCGCACTTTAGGGGGCAATCTGTTACACTGAAATTTGTCACCATGACTATCTGCAGTTAATATGGCTCCATCAATAGTCATATTATCCTCCTTGTCAAGCCTAATACCTCTGCTCTTCATGTCAAACTTCAAAAAAGAGAGAAAGTCACTAAAAACATGTTTATCTCTGGGTACGCAAGTTCTCTCTACCTTGCCTGTGTGTACGCATCCCAAACTCATTGTACCTGCGTACTTGTACGCTCTCTAAGCCAAAGGATGGGTGCGTACCCCTGTAAAGGTCAAAAGGCGCGAGTTTCATCTTTAAAAAGTTACTTGTGGTCACTTCTAGAGCCTTCTAGAAGAGTTTTTGACGTGTATTGAGCGCCTCCAGATGGTTCATCCATCCCTATGATAGAGGAGCTTATCCCATCAAGAGAGGAGCTACCCCATCCAAAAGAGGGAGTATCCCATTGATGTTGGAACTGAATAACCTCCTCTAGAATACTATAAATACAGGCATTGGGCCAAAGGAGGGGAGGTTGAAAGCTGAACATTCTAAAGGGTAAATGCTGCTGGATTAGGACTTCCATTGTTGACTTGTGAGGAGAGATCACTATCCTTCCTTGTTGCCATATTGGGAGTGGGTGAGCTTGTCAAAGTAGAGGAAATCTCTTGTTGGAACCTGGGAGGAGCTTGCACAACACCAAGGCTCAGGTTGTAATGGTTTCTTTTTTTGTTTCCTTAATACAAATAAGTCCATTCTTCTCAATGATTTGTTGTTAATGAATTGTTTCATATACTCCTTGGTCTATATGTTGAATATGCTTTGTTTTATGGAATATTCAGGTTTTATGTAATCGTTTGATTGTTAGTGTATGCAGGTTTCAAAGTGAAGGAGGAGCTCATCTGGATCAACGAAGCTAGGCTACTACAAAAAGCGTTGGACCTAAGGTAAGATCGAAAAACACTTGTTTTCTCATAGGATAATGTATATTTAGAGAATGATTGCTCTTACTTGTTTTGTTTGTCACTAGAGAGTCTTAGACTCCTAGGGAGGTTAGTTTTGTCAGCAAAAATAACTCTTTCCGCATGACAAAAACTGTTTGTCTCATGATGAAGATGATGAAGAGATGGATGAAATACATCCCCAAACAGCAGCGCCAACACAAGGATAGCAAGGAACACCCTTGAGGAGAAATGAAAGTGCTTCTCCAAGCACACCACAAAGTGGAAATTCAAGTGCATCTTCAAGCACTTGCACACCGAATGAAAGAGGTAAAAAGTTTAGAAACTTAAGTGACATTTAAGATGAAGGAATGAATTCCTTATTTGCCTTGTATTGTCATGTTGATGATCCTATTCATTTCTAAGATGCAATTAGAGATAAGAAATGGATAGAAGCTATGGATGAGGAGATGAATGCCATAGAGAGAAACAAGACATGGGATTTAGTTGAGCTACCAAAAGGTAAAGAAGTTATTGGAGTCAAACGGGTTTATAAGACCAAGTGCAATGCTGAAGGCAAGATAGAAAGACACAAGGCAAGCCTGGTTGTCAAAGGGTACAAGCAGCAGTATGGGAGAGATTATGAGGAAACTTTCGCACCGATCACAAGAATGGAAACCATGAGAGCAGTGATGTCCATAGTAGCACAAAACAAGTGGAAAGTTTACCAAATGGATGTGGAGTCAGCATTCTTGAATGGAGTATTAATGTAAGAGGTCTATATTGAACAGCCTCTAGGCTATGAGAAGAAAGGTGAAGAGCATAAAGTGTGCAAATTGAAGAAAGCTCTTTATGGGCTAAAGCAAGCACCAAGAGCATGGTACAATAGGATAGACTCCTATCTACTAGAAAATGGATTTGACAAATGTGAGGGAGAACCCACAGTCTACATCAAAGAAAAAGATGGTAAATTGCTAATTGTTGTGTTATATGTTGATGATGTGATTTTTACAGGTAATGATGACTACCTCATTGAAAATTTCAAAGCAGTCATGAAAGAGGAATTTGAAATGACTGACATGGGTTTGTTGCGATACTTCTTAGGAATAGAAGTAGATCAAAATGAAAATGGAATTTTTATCTCTCAAGCAAGATATGTAAATGAAGTGTTGGGCAGATTTAATATGCAAGAGTGCAAGGCAACAATCAATCCCACAGTAATGGGATTAAAACTCAGCAAAGAGGATAGCAGCAAGGATTTTGATCCTAGTTTATACAAGAGCATAGTTGGCAGCCTTATGTATTTAACTGTAACTAGCCCTCACATAATGTTTGCTGTTAGTTTAATTTCCAGATTCATGGAGAGGCCAAAAGAAGCACATTGGCAAGCAACAAAGAGAATTTTGAGGTATGTCAAAGGTACTAAAAAGTTTGGCATCTTATATAATATCTCAGAGCATTCAGATTTAGTTGGATACACTGATAGTGATTGGGCTGGAAGTGTAGATGATTGGAAAATCACTTCTGGTTATGCTTTTCACATGGGTTCAGGAGCCATTTCATGGGCTTCTAAGAAGTAGTCCATTGTAGCGTTGTCTACAGCAGAGGCTGAATATGTGACAGCTATAGCATCATGTCAAGCAGTTTGGATGAGAAGGATGTTGAGGAGCTTAGGCCAAGAGCAGGCAAAAGCAACAATGATTTTTTGTGACAATAGCTCAGTTATTGCATTATCAAATAATTCAGTGTTTCATAAGAGAACGAAACACATTGACACGAGGTTTCATTACATAAGGGAATTGGTGAGCAATGGAGAAATTGTCTTAGAACATTGTAGGACCCAGGAACAGGTAGCAGACATTCTGACAAAGCCATTGGACCAGAAAAGCTTTGAGTTTTTGAGAAAATGTTTGGGTATGACTGAATGCCCAACAGCTGAAATTAAAGGGGAGTGTTGAAACATTAATTCCACCTGCCGTGCAGGAGCATTAAACTACAACGCAAAACCATTTTCGGAAAACAACAAATTATTTCGCACCGCTTTTCGCAAAAAGTTGTTTCTGTCAGAGGGCCTCTGAACACCCCGACTTGTTGCCACGCGTCCTGTGTACAAACACAAAACCACCCACTCCCCGGAAGCTAAACTTCGATTGGTTTGTGTGAGTTTGGTGTGCGAATTGCGTCCAATCAGGTCAACAGAAAAGGATCTTCATCAACCTGCCAGGACATTATTTTTACTTTTACCGCACGTTTTATTTAATGTATTTAATGAAATGTCATAGTTTTAGGTAAAACATTTAAAGTTTTTCATACGACATGTATTAATCGTATGTAATATGTTTTGTGAAAGTGTTGACTTTTCATTTTTATCATTGCACACGGGATGAGAAGTAGAGGGTTCGCAACAGCGAGGGTTGAAGAACCAGAGGTTTTCACAGCAGTGCAAGGTTGAAGATTCGTAACAAAAAAGGAACGCATATGTATATGAAATTTCCTTTTGTTATGTGTTGACTATTGTGTGATGCAAGGCATATATGTAATTTTTTTTTATTGCTCAAATGAAGGGGAGCAAGAGCGAATGAAGAATGACTCTGTGGATTTTATTTTTGAGATTAAAAGTTATGTAAGAAATTTTTACAGCACATGTAAGAATTTGTATTCTACAGCAGTAAATGTAAAAGCTCTTTTATAGCAGTCAATGTAAATGAAGATTTTACACAACAGTGTAAAAATCATTTGTAACAGAGGCAGAGTAATTTTGTTTTTGGTGAAAAGATTTTGGTGAATCCCTCAGAGTAGGAGGAAGAAATATGTATCAGAGTTTTTATTAATGAATATAAAGGTTTTATTGGTGTGAAAAATATCTGTCCTCAAAATTTTATTTGCTTCCCTGTGCAAAAGATCCTGAGGAGAAAAACAGAGCATTGCTCTGTATTCAGTCAATTGTTTGTTTTTGGGATTTTACTAGAAAAATCCCCAACATTCGCAATGGTCGATGCTCCTGTGTTTCTGGAGTGGTGGTCCAACGTGGAGAAGATTGCTGGGTACAGATTGTTGCAGGATCGGAGGTGGTTGAGCCGACGGTGTATGCCAAGCAGGCAGCTGATTGCATATCAGTACATTTAGGTGGTAGCTTTGAGCGTGGTGCCGCAAATGGGTACATTCTGGGACGGTGGTGTCATGGATCGGTAGATCTGCGTCTATGTGCAGCAAAAGAGAGTGTGATCAGCGATGAGGGTTGTCAGTGGCAAATCTGTGAGTATAATACCTTCTCGACTTTGTTGTCATCAACACGATGGCCCATCCTTGTGCTATGTCGGCATTGAAAGTTAAGCGTTGAACTCCACAACGTTGTTCGTCGATTGCCAAGTTCTGCAAAGAATTGTTTTTGGTAAAGTTTCTGAACAGCCTGTTGCGGTGGAAGGATTTCCCTGGAAGGGATCATCTAAATCAGAGCCACTGCCCTATTGTGTAATCACAGACCAGTGTTAGAGACGCGACCATGTGGAGAAAACACATTGCTAGAATGTGTGACGCGAGCAGTTGCAAAGCGTCTAGGATGCATTCAGCACATCTCGTGGCAGCGTGAAAACCTACTTCTGGATTTGAAAAGGATGTATATTTCTTCACCACCTTCACAAAACGCTAACTTTTTTTGAGGGTTGGAGCAGAGGAAGCGCTGACGCTTGCGGTCGGTGCCTCTGACAGAGGCGATGTGACCATGTGAAGACTCTGTTGACGGTTGTGTGCAGGCTCTGCAAAACAAATGTTCAGAGCCACGTTGTTGATTCATTTTTTTTCGAGCATTGAATCCAAGCAAAGTGGTGTGTGCGCCAGCATGAGGAGAGGTTATTTGGACGTTGGCACCAGTGCAGGGATTCAAATCCGTAGGCTATAGTTGATCCATTTTATAGACTCGACAACAAGCTGTTGACTAACAAAAGCCACGCTCTATGCAAAGGAGGTTTCTCAAGGCTACCACTTCTGTAGCTCCTAGGCTCTTTTCATCTCCCTGAAAAATACGCTAGAGGTGATTTAAAAATTGATTAATTGATTTGATTTGAATATTGTTTTATGAATTGTTAATTGTTCATGCCATAGTTATCCAAGAGACGCTAGTCTTTCGACTCTGTCCTACATTTTTCATGAGTATATGTTGGAATTTGCCATTTCAACAATAGATATGTTGGTTTATTTGATAGGTTGGTTTATTTGCATGATAAGTAAAGAAAAACAATAAAGATGATATTAGAGAATATAGGTTTGGAGCTAGGTCAAGAATTAAAAGATGATGGATAATTAAGTGAAATTTGGTTAGATTTTGTAGATTAGGCTCGTTGATAAAGTAAGAGTCACACATTGTAATTATAGCAAATGCAAGAGTCACACATTTTAATTAGTGAATCTACATGTTATAGATTGTTTTGTAATGGTCCATTGTAGTGATTGAAATGCTTTATGTTGAAATGCTTTATATACCTACTGTAAGACCCAGAGAAGCATGTATACTCTTTGTTATGTGTTTTGTTAGATAGTTTTAACACCATAGAACAGTGTCATGTTGAATGGATACACTTGGGTTGGCCATACTGATTTTAAACCGGATGAGGTGAAACTTTATATTTAGGTGAAGTTCATGGAGAGGTTGGATGAACCATGTATTTGAAGGACTTCCTCTTAGAGCAGCAGTTGGGAACCCGTGCATTCGAGTGGATGGTTATTCCTTTATATCTACATTGACAATTGCATAAACAAGTTACAAGGTGTAATTACGAGATTGGACGAAATGTAGATCTTGCAGATTGATATCGAGAGTAGTCATTGAAGAGTAGTGTTGGAAAATGTAATCCATACTTCTTTCAGTAGTGACTATCTATGTAAATGAATTTGTTCTTACTCTATAGGAGTGGTGATATCTATGTGTCCCTAATTTAATATATGGTTGAGATATTCTCTCAAAAAATTGTATATCAAAATAATTTACTTGTAATATCATAATTGATTAATAATATAGTTTACAGTATCAAATTTTACCTTTTAATATATTTTTTTTAATCCTTTCACCATGCATTAAATCTGTCTCACCTGTACCTATAATGGCTTTCCTGTATACACAACAGAGACCGGCTTTTTGGATTCTGTAAATCGGTAGTCGTGGACTCTGAGAGCAGGTGAAGACAACCATAACACAGTTGCATTAGGTGGGTTGTAGCCTTTTCTCGTCTCTATATAATTCACTTAATATCAGCAGAGGATCAACGGTTACTCGACTTTCCTTGTAAGAAAATTTCTTGGCAAAAACAAATACTGATAATGTCAGTTTCGTGAATAACTATTTGAGATACAGAAATTCCATCTGGTATTCGAGTCTATTGAACTATATACAACAAATTAAAATTTTTTACTCGACTTTCCATGTGAAAAAAGATTCTCGGCAAAAAAAAAATACTGAGAATGTCAGTTTCGTGAATAACTATTTGAGATACAGAAATTCCATCTGGTATGCGAGTGTATTGAACTATATTCAACAAATTTAAATTTTTGTTATTTTTCTAAATGTGGATTGGGAATTTCAAGAATATTTTGAAATCGGATTGATATTAGCAAAGTCAATTGTTTAACTTTTTACAGGGTCATTTTATTAAAAAAGAGTATAAATTTTATAAACATATTATATGAATTGTAGATTTCTGTATTATTTTGAAATCCTATAATTTAAAATTACCCATAAACATGATATTCCGGAAGATTGTGTAAACCCAACGTAATACGGGGTATATTTTACAGACATTCATTTTGTTAAGTTCGAACATATGTTTTTGTAAAGAGTTTATACAATAAAAAGTTTGTTTTTCTCGGAAAAAAAAAGGGTTTGAACATATGTTGGTCGGAATGGTTAAAAGGATGAGGACGGGGGCCATAGGAGAATATTCAGCTTTCCAGAGACTGGTCCAAAACGACCAGGGATCTTGCAATGATGTTGGACATTACTCCTGACAAACAAATCAAAATAATGCTGGTTCAAGATGACTTGACTACCCTGTGTGACATGCAAATCTTATGTGTCTTCGGAAAAAAAGTAGACACGTAACTAGAATAGAGTCGACGTAAAGATTGTTGTGGAGTAGAAAGTTGATGCAAAGATTGGTTTGTTGAGGTTAGAAGTTCATTTTACATTTATGTTGCGTAATATGTTAGTAAATTTTGTTTATATTGGTTAAGATAGAAAAATTTAAAGAAAAAAAAATATTTAAATAATTATATAAAACATTTAAATAATGTTTTATCATAAAAAAATTTACATTTGAAAATTGCATCTAAACTGATGTTAAATTTTTATTTCAAATAGATCTATACTAGACATAAAAAGGTTAGAGTTACAGTACTGTTTGGTTGGTTATTCACATATGTAAAATGTTGGGGAAAGCTTGAATTTGAATAGTTGTGATGTCAATATATGAGCTTAACTAAATATTTAACTGTTGGTTTACATATGAGAGGTTAGGGCACTGTATTGGTTGGTCACTCCAGAGATATATTAACGTTAGGAAAGCTTGAATTTAAATAGTTGTGAAGCAAATATATGAGCTTAACTAAATATTGAACTACCTAAATAGTTTGTGTACAGTAGTTTATAATCATTTATGTTTGTATTGCGTCAGCACAAGCATTTGGTCTAACATGTTTGACACCCTATTTCATGTCATATGGAAGATCGTTTCATATAATATATTTTTAAAGAGTTAGTGGAGTGACACCTCTATTTCATGTCATTTGGAAGATTTGATAAAAATTGATATTAAATTGCTCTCCAAGTGAGATACTTGGAAAGTGCCCAAGCACTACACACAATATACAATATCTCAATCAGGAGAACAGCCTAGTATATATAGGCTTTCACACAATCAGGGTGGTTTCAACCACTCCCTAAGTAGTAGGATCTGAGATCTAATATTAGAGTCTCAATCCTATCATCAATATAACAATAATCTAAGTTTAGCTTTCTCCATTAATTCCAACACTCCCACTTAATGGAGAAATGGTACTGAAAACATAACATATGCCTGTTGGTCTAGTCTTAGCTACGCTTACAATTAAAAACATGAAACAACTTGGTAACAAAGGTTTTCATCTTTGTCTTCTTGCAGCAGAGCCCATATTTCTTCATCTTGAATCAAGGCTTCATTTTCACTTTCTTCGCCATGAGGTAGTGATTTATCTTCACCTCATATCTTCCCCAGCGATGGAAAGCTTTAATTTTTATTCTCGCCCTTCTTAAGATTGTGACAGGCTGCATAAGAGAATATTCCCTCTCACTATTTCTGGTGTCAACCATCTGAAAGTCAACTATGATGTCTTCATCATTCATTGATGTAACGTCTGCACACACAGAAATATTAATGAGATCATCATAATTTAAATTCTCTCCAGTTTTATCTTCTTCTACCACGTATTTGCAATTAGCTTCATGTGGCTCATCCCATTGATCTTCAATACTTTGTTCCTCTTCACACCCTTGCTGAAGATCAACTTGTGAATCTTGCACAACAGACTATGCCTCTTGATTCTCATGGTCATCAACAGAACCACAATGTTTTTTTGAAATTTCTTCTGACTCGAACAAACTACCCATGCTAATTCCAAATGCCAATATGAGAAAAACATCATCATCAGAATCAAAAATATCTAAAAATATAGATATGTTGTTAAAAGCCTGTTTATCTCGCTTCAAGATTTGTTTTCGACTCCACACGGTCCTCTAACGAGCTCCAACAACTCCGTTACCACGCAAGCAGGAACCTTTTCCCTTTAGGAGCTCTTCAATTGTAGAACCTTATAAACTGTGGCTTCTGTGCCATGTAGGTCTTAGTGCCCTCGGCTCTAGCGATGAGCAACTAAACGAACTCTCATAAGCTGGAAACGTTCTCAATATCTAATTCTGATATATGTAATTAGCACTTTCTGATAACATATATTTATGAAGATGGGTTCAAATTAGCAAAAAAAATCGCATTTTCTATCGCATATAATAATTCAGAAGAAAATTTACCCAATTGGTTTTGGGATCTCCACAACTTGCAACTTATGTTTCTCAAACAATTAAATTTTGAGGACAAATCTACTATAAGAGAAACATTGTCACATGGATGAGAAAGCTACAAGTTTCCACACGCTGCCTCAACATGCGTCGATTTCCTCATGTTGCCTTCTATGCAACCTATCAAGCGGATCTCTGATTAGTTCTCCTTTAGCTCCAAGTTTACAAGTGTTTGGCACCTCCTACCGATACGATGACCTTATTGGCCCACACACAATTCTTGGCAGGTCACTGATTCAGATTCGGGCACAAAGTTCTAGGCATCCAAGCTTTACAAGCATTCCAACATCTGGAGGGGGAGCGAACAAGCTTTACACAATGTTCTAGGCATACAACAATTATTTCTAGTGATAAGCTCCACTGTTGAGTTGGAACTCCAGCTATTTCGAAGGCCTCTGCATAGACTCTTTCGAACTTGTGAAACCTGAGTCTCCAATGGATCTAGAATTTAATCTACCGAGCATGATTTATTTGTCTCACCTTCCTTTGAGATCCTTCCTCAATGCATCGAGTCTCCTACAAATCCTATCTAATCCAATCTGAAACTACTGTCAAAACCAAGATGCATTTAAATCGAGCCTCCTCCAAATCCAATGTAGAGAGCTAAGCGTTAACCAACAGAAAGATAAGCATTGTTTGACAGCTTCCAAATCGATGAGATGTGTCGCTCAGTTACAACCTACTTGTAGTGAGTTTGAACCTCAATCCATTCCCATTTGATGAATGTTGCCATAGTTTTGATGTTGATCGTAGAGGTAGATTGGGTTGCTAAAACAAAAAATAGAATAGGCTCCGCTCCTTTCATCCAGAGTTAGGTAAAGAATCCATGAAGCAACGTTACTCTTCGGCAGTTCTGGCCTCTTGTTTTAAGTTTCCACAGTCGGCACGATTTACTACCGCGGACTCGCTAAGTTCTTTGTGAGTGTAGACAAGTTAGCTGCGACGAACCTTAAAATGAAAATGCACAGAAGAGGTATAGTGGATTGACGTGATTGGCCCTCCAAACCACGTGACGACTTCACCTTAGTGTTTCCTTTCAAATCCTCCACTCAGCATACAGTTCCTTTCGTCCTGTAGCTCTGATACCATGATAAAAATCGATATTATATTAATTAAATGGCTCTCCAGGTGAGATAACTAGAGAGTGCCCAAGCACTACACACAATACACAATATCTCAATCAAGACAATAGCCTAGCACATATAGGCTTTCATACAATCAGGGTGGTTTCAACCACTCCCTAGATAGTAGGATCTGAGATCTAAGATTAGAGTATTAATCCTATCATCACCATAACAGTAATCTAAGTTTAGCTTTCTCCATTAATTCCAACAAGATCGTTTCATATAATATATTTCTAAAGTTTTAGTGGAGTACTTGGTATTCCTTGGTCATTCGGATTTTATTTAATATCTTTTGTTATAAATTATTGGGATGAGACCATTAATAAGTAAGTTGATAATATCATAAAGTTGATATATACAATTTTGAGTGCTGGTTAATGAGACTTTTTTATGTCAGAGTATTTTTATTTATATTGTTATAAAAATATATAGAAGAAGTAATGGAGGAGACCCACTGTCGGTTAAGGATAACTACGACAATTTGACAAATGGAAGTCCCTATGTGAGCTTACAACTCACTATACTTGGCTTACAGGGAAACGAGGGGTTGGAAAAACCAGCTCTAACACCCCTTTTAAGCGAAACATAGGGAGTAACTAAAGGAAAAAAAAAAAGAATGGGTCACAACAACAAGGCTTGATTAGTTACCCATGTACAAACTCTCATATGTGGAGAAAGAGAGAAAACCCCATAAGAAAAAACTCCCCCCAAAAAGAGAGAAGGATGTCAGTGCTCAAATTATCATGGAGCTGAAACTGTAGATCCCATAAGGATCCATTGAATGGCATGAACGTAGGCCTCTTCCAATGAAAAAGTACAAAATGTTGAAGTACCAAAACTTTCAAAATAAGAGACATAAAACCTCAATGAGGTCAGTCGATCTATGAATTAGAAATGTTGCACAAGCACAAAGGTGGCAAACATTGCCAACCTCTCCAAAAAATGCTTCAAAGAAACTAGGTGCCAATAAAAAACTGGGACAAAGACTTCAAATAGAAGCAACACCATCAAGCAACAATGAGGCATGTAAGTATGGCAAATGTCCTACAACAACACTCTTGAAGTTGTCTGAACACTCTCACAATCGCACTAACCAGACACAAAATATGAAAATTGTAAACAAAGAAATGACAACAATATATATCACCATCTAAGTGGCCCCACTAAATCACAACTACAGAAGAAGCAAGAATCAACATTCTTCATTGTCAACAAATTTCCCCCCTCAAGCGAAACTAAGGGAACAATGGAAATCAACAATGAACAATTGATGCAATACAATGATTGAATTCTTCAAACATTAGTTCAAATGATGCCATGACCATTCATTGATCCATCCATAGTCGATCATGATATTTAGCACTCGTCTACAATTCAGGCTTTCATGCCTCTACAATAATGATATGAATATTAGACTACTAGTTGACGAATGATGTTAATACTGAGGTAGTTTCTTTTGATTAGGATGTGCAAATAGATTAAAAAAAAAAAAATAGACTCAAATTTGGGTGCCGCAACATTTTCAACTAGAATGTCATTAGCAACCATGTCATCAATATGTTTATCATGAGCATTGTTTCAAGCATCTCACAATTGGATGTAGGTGATCAGGAAACAACATGATCATATCCAAGACCTTATCCTGATGTTTGCGCTACACGGTTGATAGAAGCAACAATTCTATGTCCATTCTTCCCAAGTCCTCCTTGAGTAGATCATGTTTTACTTAGGAGTCGAGATCTAATCCCAATAGTATGCTTTTCAAAACTGGGTGTGACAAGGGCGTGTGATGCATCATGATCATTAGCTTTAGGCTTTTGACAATAAATATCATAAGTGTGGAAGAAGAAGATCTTTACACCTTAAATTCCACTGTCTTAACCTCAAAGTTTTGAAAACGACTAACTTCTAATTCACGTTCCTACTTAGAATCTTGTAGTGTTTGAACGACCTCATCTTTTAAACAGATAACTTTCATAACATGATGATTATTTTTCTCTTCGAGTTGTTTCTTCAAATTTTTAGTGTTTGAGTTAGAAAAAGACTCAACTTCCACCTCCACATGGTCAAGGAGGTCAATCTTCTCTTGAAATTCATCTGCAAGCATTTGGAAAAAATTTCCCATGGTTGATTCCAAATGTTCAAACTTGTTGAGTTTTTCAACGATTGAAGTTTTTAAATTTTTTTAAGAGTTGCATTCTCTTCTTGCAAAAGAGCTACCATCTATTGAAATTGGAGAACCTCTTTACGAAGTTCATGCTCCCTTCTTCTCACGGAACTCTTGCACTCTTTTACCCATCTTGAAAATATTTTTTTATGGCACAATAAGTTGGAAAATGTGTTTATGGAAACAAGACTTTTTGCTGGAAAAAAGCCAATAATATTTTTGGAGATTCTCTTTTTTAAACCCAAAAGAAAAAAAATTGCCAAATTATCGAAATAAAAGATTTCAATTTTTTTTGGTCCAACATAAACTTCTAATATTTTTTTGTTTCTAACTTTTTAAAATAATCTTCCAAACCATTATCATTACCTTTATGAGAGGGAGGTCCCATTGTGGATCCGAGAGTGGCGGTGAGTCCACGAAATTGATTTCCACGAGGTGAGTGTGAAAATACAACAACCGCCCTCAAACAAAAATCAGGGAATTGAATCTAGGCCAACACTTTAATAGCATGTAAGAGTATTCTTTATTCACATTGTTGTGCAAAAGTATATAGAAGACCTCCATTATATAGCAATGGAGAAGACCTAGCGTTTGTTAAACATAACTATGACTATTAGACCGATACAAATCTCTATGTTTACTTATAACTCACTATACTTAACTCAAAAAAAAATGAAAAATTGAAAAATTAAAAAATTCAACTCTAAACTCATCACAAATTTATTTTTATAATTCGAACTAAAATATAACTACCATATTATGATGTGAGACTATAATATTCGCGGATTTTACATTATACACGTGTCTCAATGAAATATCAGTACCATCCATCTAAAAACTAATAATAAAATATAGGAAAAAATATAGAAAAGATGATAACTTTTCATTAATATATGTGATATAAAGCGTTTACCGCCTCTAGAAGGATCTTGCGTCACGCTTTATATCAGATGATATTTCCAGCCCGGACACAATGACCATAATAACGATCAAGTTTCACGAGATCAAGCATTTTTTCAATGTTAAAATAAAAGTAAATTTTAATAGAGGCATCACGAAGCTGTCTTGAATAATTAGTTATGTGTTTAGTGGTGGTTTTTATTTTTGCTGTATTAAAATCAGTGTTGATTTATTTTTACTCATCTATTAAATATGGAGAGGAATCAAATCTTTTTTCAATTTATGTTAGTCTGCAGAATAAAAATCGATCTGTGCTCTTTTAATTCCACCCTTTGAATAGACTACATTCCACGTGAATATCATAGGTCAATACCATTGGTTCTCAATACAATGGGTCAATACCATGTGCCATCTTCATTTTTATTAATATTAATAATACATTTAATAATGTTTTTTTGCATGGTATTAATAATAATTTGGCCATAGACTTCACCTAAATAAAACCTCATTTTTGAGTGTTTGTAAATATAAAGTGAATTATGGAATAAATATAAAAAATGTTTTATTTATTTACCATACATTTGTTTTATTTATATTTTTATTAATTTACCATACCTCTTTTATAAATATGGTATCTGGCCTATGGTAATTAGCCTATGGTATTAAAATAGTACTTGACTCATAGGCTTTACCTAAATAAAATTTCTTTTTTGAGTCTTCTTTAAATATAAAGAGGTTTATGGACTAAATATGAAAAGAAGTTTTTATTATTTACCATACCTCTAGTTTATATATATATATATATATTATATATATATATATATATATTATTTATCATACCTTTAGAGTAAGCATGAAAGAGGTTTATTTATTTACCATACCACGAGTTTATTTATATTTTTATTTATTTACCATACTTTTTTTTAGTGTTCATAAACCTTTTTATATTTTAAATTTATATTGTGTTTATACATAATAATAATTAAATTGGTTTTTAAGCTGAATGTTAAATGTTAAACATTACATGTTAAATGTTTGCATTTACATTTACATTTTTGTTTACATTTACATATTTATGTGAAATCTACCACCATATTCGGTTTACATGTTTATGTAGGATCTAGAAATCTATCCCCATATTCAGTTGTTAAATGTTAAACGTTACGTGTTAAATGTTTATATTTGCGTTTACATTTTTGTTCATGTGTAATCTACTTCATACTAGATTTACATGTTTATGTAAGATCTACCACATGCTTAGTTGTAAAGGGCCTCCAGTCATATTCCATTTTTAGAGTCATCTCCCTCTTATAATAAATTCATCATACCATTAAATAAAAAATATAATACAAAACAAAAAAATGGTAAGCCACTAAAATCTATAATAATATCAAATCAACATTATGCTCGAATTATATTTATCATATTTATTTTTTATTTTTAAATTATATATTTACATTATAACAATATATTAATTCTATTTATATTTTAATTTATTGTCTTTTAAATAATATATATTTTTTACATTACCATTTTATTTAAATATATATATTATATATAATTATTTTTAATTAGATTTATATTATAAAATTATTTCTATTCATAAAAAAATTATTATTATTCGACTATTTGAACACTGCACATCCTTATCAAAATCCATTACGTGCAATCTCTTACCCAACATAATCCTCTGCTTTGGTTTTAGTCGAAAGGATTAACTACCACGAGGAAAGCCACTAATCATTTGGAAAGGCTAGGCTCTCCTTGTTTTCAAATGTTTTTCAAAAACGATAAAAATTGTCTATCTAATCAAAATAACTGACGTTATGACGTCGCAGTGCAGCTGGAATTTGACATAAAGCTTGGTAAAGGCTTTAAACAATTTTAAAGGCTAATTCAACACTTCTGGGAGCGAGGGAATGTATTATTATTATTATTATTATTATTTATTATTATTATTATTATTATTATTTAAATCTGAATTAGTTAATATTTAATATAGCATATATGAGACCATATAAATATATCTCGAGAAGTTATAATGATAAAAACGAAGATTATTATTTAAAAAATAATATGGCATCATTGTTGATCTTGAGTATTCATTGAAAGTCATATTGAGTTGACATAATTCTTCAAGAAAGCAATGAGATATCACAATTTTTTTACATAATTATATGAAAACCAGGCGATAATAAAAAGAAATCCACCGGAATAGATTTAGTTGGCAATCATGCCCAAAGATATATCAAATAACTGACTAAGAATGGAGAGAAAAACTTGGAGCAAAGGATTTTCACTTATCAATATTACTAATCAATTAAATAAGATTACAATGGAGACATTAACATTAAATGACTATGATGAGACTGAACTAAATTGTAACTAAAATTGAACTAAGACACTTGGATGCAGGGTTTTGACAGCTAGCATGTTGTTGGAATTAGATTCTCCAACAATCCCACTTCATTACAACCACATAAAAGTTCAATTAAGATGTATGTTGATCTATGTCTCACTTAGGCTTACAATTAAAAAATTTGACTTCAACTAGATTTATTTTTTGTCTTCTCTTCTTCCAAATCATGTAGCCTCTAAATTGTTTCATCTTTTTCTTCTTGGTGTATCCTTCAAACCTTGGGTTCTTCATTTTCTGGTGCAATTCTTCCATTGTTTCATACTTTCTAAGCATGTCCTAGACTTCTTAAAAAAATAGCTTCTATGTGGACTACTGCCACATGTCCTCTTTTCTTCTATGATCTTCATCATTAATTTGTTCCAACATAACTTTATAATAAAAAATATTTCTTGAGGACTCCAATACCTGAAAATTACATTGATGTTTAACATCGGAGTTTTATTCAACATTCATTTCTACAGCTTCTATGCAGACTTTATCAAGGCATGGTGTTGCAAGTCATGCTTCAAGGAAATTTAACTCTTCTTCATCACTCGAAATCAATGTTAAAATTAAAAATATTTGTACAACCACATTGGTTTTGTTCCTTTTTCTTTGCAATGAGAGCTTTCTTGTGTTGTGCTTCCTTCTCTGCCTCCGTTTTTTCTTTGTGGGCTTCCTTCTTTTCCTCTGCCTTTGTCTTTGTCTTTGTCTCTTCCACTAATTTACTAACCTTTGTTGCTGCAGAGAGGGTGTCCTCCACTTGGCTTTCATATTCAAGTGGGATTCTCTCACTGAGTAGCATAATGTCGATATGATGTTTCTGTTGCATCATCTTCAACCATACATCATGCAAATTTAACATTAACAAATTGAATTGATGGATTAATCATAACATTGGTTGCTCCAATTGCGGGTTCACTGTCATAACCAAGCTCTATTGTTGGATTCACCATAGCATTGACTACTCCAATGGCAATTCATTGTCATCAACAAACTCTATTCTTGGATTCACCAAATTTTCATCCAACTGTGGCTGTGCACAATTGGTTTCACAAGCATCTACCTTCTCCTTCTTTTCTTCTTCACTCATCATCCAATTCACATTGAGCACAATGATATTTACCAAATTCTTCATCTTCAATTGGATTACTCTCTTTTACATGAAAAGCCATGTGAAGGGTATCCTAGGCTTCTTTGGCATGTTTTCTTCATTCATGCTAGTTGTTGCATGTCATCATGAAAAAAAAAATCCAAACATCTCTTGTTGCTACTTCGACTTTCTTAGCCTCTTGGCTTTTCCCATTTTTTTGAGGGTTCAATGAATTCTGCGCAACAAGAAACTTGTCTTAGAAATGTAGTATCTTTACGATAGCAACTTCAAACAAATTAGACTATCAACTTTATCTTTGTCTTTGGCTCGGCTCTCGTTTATAGTGCTGGCATGCAACAATAGTGATTCAAAAATCTCAAATTAATTCATCTTCAATATAATCCTTATCTAAATTTCCAAAAAACACCTTTCACACCCTCCTTTCTTGGAAAAATATTAAAATGCCCACTCTAATTTGAAGAACGTCTTTTTTGAATGTTACAATGCCCACTATAATATATAATATATATATATATATATATATATATATAAATGAATTAAAAAATCACTACTCTCACAGCCCTCTTTAAAATTTTGAAAGGAATTTTAAAGATCTTTTGATAGAATACGAAACCCGAAACCCCTATTCCTTTGTATGTTATACCAATCCCTCTTCCCATTAAAGTAATGCATTCAACCATTCATTCATAAAGCCTTTTAAAATATCCTTTAAATAAATCCTTTCCGCGAATGAACCTTTGAAACAAATTTCGAATGAACGTTTGAAACAATTTTCATGAATTATTATGGAGGTGGAGGGTTTTTAATCCATTTGACTTTACATATAAATGAGTTTCTTTTTGTTTCTTAAACAAAAACCACTTATGACGCCGTTGAAAATTGCTCTGCCTTTTTTAAAATTCCGAATCTTCGTTTGCACAGCTCCGACATTTATTTGAAGTTTTTAATAATTTCAGAAGTTGGTTATTTTTTTGGCATTTTTTTTCTTAGTTGAGATGTGACACTGATGTATTTGGTTATCTGGATAAATGCACAATTTTACAATTTCAGCACTTTTTATTCTTCATTGCGGTAGAATTTAAGTTTTTTTTTCAGATTTTTTGTGATCGAATCCATTAAATAAGATTACATTGGAGTCATCAACACTAAATTATTGGGGTGAAACTGAATTAAACTGGACTAACTCAAATTGAACTAGGACATTTGGATGGATGGTTTTGACACCTAGCAAAAAATTGGAATCAAATTCTCCAACAATAACATGTAAATAATGAAATAGTTTAATAATTATTTGCCTCCATCATCTTAATAATTTGTTACAAATAATAATAAATAACATTCAAAGATACCATACCTTTTGGCTACATCAATCTTTAACACTTTACAATTAATAATATCTCATGTGAAAAAACCTAAAATAGTAGTGTCAAACATGTGTATGAAACACACTTATAAAATAGTAGTTTCAAACATGATTATGAAACACAATTATACCCCGATAATATACCAGAGTTCTTCCATCAATTTTAAAATACAACCACACCTCTTAGCCATGTCATTTTCATAGTAAACTGGAGGCATTTTATCTCTATTTGAGTCATTTGTTTGAAGACCTCCCTATCTTGACACTTTGACACATAACGGTGTCATGTGGCTTTCATAACAGAAAGAGCGTATCCAATATTTGAGTCATTTGTTTGAAGACCTCCCTATCTTGACACTTTGACACATAACGGTGTCATGTGGCTTTCATAACAGAAAGAGCGTATCCAAACTTATTGTTGATGATTAGTTTTAGAAGTTAGTGGAAGATTTTCCTTCATTCTTAAATGCAGTGTATCAATGTATCAATTTTAGAATACAGCCACAAATCTTAGCCATGTCGTTTTCATAGTAAACTGGAGGCATTCTATCTGTTTGACTCATTTGTTTGAAGACCTCCTTATGTTTTGACCCATAACGGGCTCATGTGGATTTCATAATAAAAAGAAGGTATTTAAAATTATTGTTTGTAAGTAATTTTAGGAGTTGTTTGAAGATTAAGTAGAGTCTAACTTTAAATGTGTGGAGGAGAATTGAATCCATAATTTCTCAATACCAAGATGCTTTCGTAAGTGAATCTAGACCAATTGACTTAATAGTTAAAACTAAATATTAACTAAATTTATTATAAAAATAAGATATGAAATTTTAATATAAACCTATGATATAAAATTCTTTTAATAACATATAACGAAAAAATAAATTCATTTTATACAAAATGGCATATATCATATTGTCTAATATATCAATTAGTTAATCAATTCTTTATTTTCTCACAGGTCTCTCACGTTATGTTTCTCTAGACAATTAGAGAATCTTCTTGCTAGGGTGTCCATTTTTACCGTTTTTCCTGTTGGGTATTTTTGCAATGGGAAAATACCAAAACCAAACATTAACTGAACACAGAGTCAATGCTCTGTTTTTCCTCTACTCCAGGATCTTTTGTGCACAGGGAAGCCTTAAATAAAATTAAAATTACTGAACAGAGTATTTCACCACCATAAAAAATTTATATTCATTAAAATAAAAACACTGAGACATATTCATCCTCTTTCACTCAGAGGGATTCACCAAAACATTACAAAAGAAATTACTCCATCTCCTTTGAAATTTTACACCACTGTGTGTAAAAATTTCATTTACATTCACTGCTGTGTGAAAAAAAAAAATTACAGGGATTTACATTTTTACCTTTTCATTGCTGTGTGAAACAATTCATGGTTTTACATACTTCCCCTCGTTTTTCTTCTTTCACTTATTCACCTTCACTCCTGCACTGCTGTTTGTTCTTACATTTCTTACATTACCAAAAAAAAACTTACGCTGTTGCGTTTCACCATGGTCTTCATTTGCTGCCACTGTTCTTTTTTTCTTTCTACACATTGCTGTGCTTTTTCATTACCTAACATTACATTACACCCCAAAAGAAAATTTTTGCACACTTCTGTGCGTTTTCCTTTTTGCCATATGCTTTAGAACCTGTCTATTTTTCATATGCGATGAACATAAAACTAAAAACATAACCCATAGTCAACGAGCTACATAACAAAAAAAAATAATAAAATTAAATACGCCATTTAATTCTCAGCATGGCGAAGGTACTTCATGAGTTAATTCGCTGGTGAAAGACGAAAATTTACGCGATCTCCATGTCCGGCAGACTTACGGCCATTGTCAGCGATACGGAGGTCCTCCAAAGAAAACATGCGCCCTCACTCTCATGAATTACCAACCGTTGATCTTTCCCTCAACGATCGGACGACTACTGGCAATATCGGGAGGACTTTTCTGACCGACATTTATCGTCCGATAAATGTCAGAGGGTGATGTCACCCCACCTCCACGTGCCTGCACCAAATCTTATCGGAGTCGATCACCGGGATATTCCTTCGCCAGAAAACTGGTGCGATAGGTTTCAGGCGGCCGGAAAACTCTGCGCTCACTGAGTTGCCGTCCATCGCTGCCCACGTCCGCCTGTGACCTGCAACCTGCAGTTGGAATTATCATTCCAACACTCCCCTTTCATTTCAACTGCTGGGCATTCAATTTTACCCAAACACTTCCTCACATAGAGGGATTCACCAACTGCTTATGATGCAATTCCACAATCAACAAAATAGTATTCCTCTTAATAGAGGGATTAACCTGAAACTGTGCTTAAGAGCACCTTCCTCATGACAGAGGGATTCACCATAACAATGTGCTGAAGAACACCTTCCTCTTGACAGAGGGATTCACCTGTGACTATGCTGAAAAGCATCATCCTCTTGATAAAGGGATTTACCATGTGTATGTTAAAAAGCATCTTCCTCTCGACAGAGGGATTTACCATGACACTGTGCTGAAAAGCATCTTCCTCTTTAACAGAGGGATTCACTAAGAACTTCACTTCCTCTCACGGAGGGATTACTGCCAAACACTGCTTTAAATGCAGTTTCAAAACAAAACATTCATTGCACTGTTGTGCATACTCATTACATTGTTCTTTTATGCTGCTGCATATTCTCTGCTGCACTGTTGTGCCATCTTCTTTGCTGCGTCTACCGCACACTGCTGTGTCTACACTTGTTGTTGTGTTGCTGCACTTCACTTACATTTCTTTGCAAACTCTGCATTGCTGTGCATTCTTCAAAGACAGAATACTTTGTCTTTTCTGGAACAATTACTCTGTCCCACCTTACAAATTTACACTGCTGTGTGTAAGCATTTCTATTCAATGAACAACACATTCATTATACTTACATTTACTGCTGTAAAGAAAAAATTTCTTTTACATCTGCTGCTGTCCATTACCTTTCATTTCTTCAACAAAAAAAAACTTCATGCTGCTGCATTTTCTTATTTGCATTGCTGTAAACACATTTCTTCACTCTCTCTTAGTTCTGGTTTCATTTTCTTCGCACTATTGTGCTTCTCCTTCTTGCCATCACGCTGCTGCCTTTTCTTATGCACTGTTGTCCATACCCATAACCATAGACTCTGTCATCCCTGGGTTTTTATTTGCAGTTGTGTTGCCTCTGCAATTTGCACTGTGGCTGCTTTTTGTTTCATCATACTATTGTGTGCCCATACACTAACTCTTTACTCTTCATTATTTGCACATAGAGAGAAATCATCCTCACGCTGTTTTGCGCTACATTCTCCACACAACAACAACAAAAAAAATTAACACGGGCTGCTGTCTTTTCTTTTTACACCCTTGCTTCACACAATCTTAGTCTTCATTCATTTTTTTTACACAATGCACTGCTGTGCAGTTCCTTTCATTTTTCTGCCGCCACACATTATCATTCACCCATGTGCATTAAAAATCTGCTGTCCCTGTTTCTCTTTATGCATTTTTTTGCATGCTGCATTTCATATGAAGAAAAACATTACATTTTTTTACTGCTGTGTATTGTACTCACTCTGCTGTGAGTATGTTCTCTCACATTACATAGAAGGAAACTACCTTCCATTGCTATGCATTTCAATGCATGTGCTTCATAACAAAAAATTCAAAAACCACTGTTTTATGTTCTATCTTCCCACTGCTGTGAGGGTCTCCATGCTTTGCATACTTTTCTTATTGCGCTGCTGCACTTCACATTTGAGTGCTGCCCCTTTTTCTTCTCTTCTTTTATGGCAGATTTAACTTCATATTTTTCCTTTATAAAAGGTCTTCATCAAAGAGTGACTGTTAAGACAGTTTACCAACAAAAAATTACAAGCTCCCCTTTAAAGTGTGCTTGTCTTCTTTTGACAGACTCTTCTCAAAACAAATTTAGATCCACTAGGGAGTTCAAGGGATTTTCAGATTGCCTTTCCTTCCTTCTCCATACTTGTGTAACTTTCTTCTTTTGCATGGGTCTAGCTTGTGTACGAGCCCATGTCAAGTTACAATCTCGTGCCATATGCCCAATGTCATGACACTTGAAACATTCAACATTGTTCATGAATAAAAATTCATGATTTCTTCTTGTGAAATTATTTCTTGGAGATTGTCAGGGACCACAACATCTATCTCCATGAAATGCTCTACAGTATTTTGCCATATGACCAAAGTTTGAGCAAGAATAACAATAACCAAAAAAGAAACTTTGGTACCTGGGAGATGGAGGTTTCCTTGATGTACTTCTGAAGCCTTGCTGCCTTGAGATCCTTTGATGATCACCATTGCCTCTTGCCTTTTTGCCATCAACTACATTTCTTCCTGGAGCTGGTTTTCTACTTGGAGTAGGATTTCTTCTATTGCAACCTTCATTTTTCTCCTTGCCTTTGCTGGAACTAGGAGCATCACCATTTCTTTCTGGCTTCTTCACATCTCCTTTGCTTAAAGCATTTTCATCCTTGTTTGAGGATTCACCTACATACCCAAGTCTTGATTTATCAGATGGAGATCTGTGATAGCTGAGCATGTCATCCAAAGCTTGAGAGCTCTTCATGATCTTGTTCATCCCTTCAACTTTCTTCCTGAGGAGGACAATATCTTCTTCCAATCTTTCACACTCATTATTCTTCTTTGCAAGTTGTTCCTCAGTTTCTTCCTTGCTACGAGTAGCTTCAGCTGCTGCTATTTTAAAAGAGATTATATCTGACTTCATTTTGGAGATTTCTTCAATCTTTGCTTGACTGCTCTCCATTTTCTTCTCAGCTTCTTGTGCCTGCTTCTTGGCTTCTTGTGCCTGGTTCTTGGCTTCTTGTAGCTCAGACTTAAGGGAGGATACCTCTACCTTGTACTGTCCAATCTCTTCTACAAGTTTGTTCACTCTCTTGTGCCTTTGTTCTAGTTGACTTGACAAGGCATCTTCCTGCTTCTTTGCTTTATTCAACTGACTTGTCATGAATATGACTTCTTCATGATGTTTCCTTCTGCTTTCATCAAGTTCCTTCTTAAGCTTGGCAAGCTCTTCATCCCTTTCTTGCACTTGAAGCTTTATGAGGTCAACCTTCTCATTTTCAGCTTCTATGATGGGTTCAGAATTTTCTTCTTGACTGATGGTCATGGTCAGTGCTCCCTTTGCATGAAGGTCATGAAGTCTATCCCATATATCCTTTGCTGATGAATATTTTCCTAGATTCTTCTTTACAGAATCAGGCAGCCCATCCAAGATTGTCTTTGCTGCTTTTGCATTGTACTCCTTGGATTCTCCATCCATTTTGCTATCATCAATCACAGACTCCCAAATTTCAATCCCTTGAGACTTTAAGAAAGTCCTCATTTTTATTTCCCATATATCAAAGTTCCCATCAAACTTTGAAGCCTCAAATAGAATGCTTTCAAATAGATTGTCTTCTATTTTAATAGAAGAGGGAGACACAACCTTAGGGAATTTGGACACTTTCTTCTTTGACCTTGTCATTCTTAACTATTTTTAAAATCCCTGACTGTGTTTTTAAAATGACTCACTGTTTCTTCAACAGCAACTCAAAAACTTGAGAAATACCTGAATCCCTTTGGTTGAAACTTCACACAGCTCGAGAAGCTTTACTGCTGTTGCAACAAGGGTCTTTCCTTCAGCTTCTTTGACACTTCAAAGAGCATGAACCTGCTCTGTCACCATCAAAGAGCCTGGACTAGCTCTGATACCACTGTTGGGTATTTTTGTTACAATGGGAAAATACCAAAACCAAATATTAACTGAATACAGAGTCAATGCTCTGTTACCTTTCTCCGGGATCTTTTTGCACAGAGGACCCTTTAAAAAAATAGTTGAGAATAGAGTATTTCACCACCATAAAAGATTTCCATTCATTAAAATAAAATGACTGATATACATTCATCCTCTTTGCTGTGAGGGATTTACCAAAAACAACATTCAACCAAAACTCTGTTTTCACCTGAGAAATTACTAAGACATATTCATCCTCTTTCACTTAGAGGGATTCATCAAAACATTACATTCATCCTCTTTCACTCAGAGGGATTCACCAAAACATTTTAACAAAAATTACTCTGCCTCCTATGAAATTTTACACCACTGTGTGTAAATATTTCATTTACATTCACTGCTGTGTGAAAAACAAAAATTACAGGGATTTACACATTTACCTTTTCACTGCTGTGTGAAACTATTCATGGTTTTGAAACCAAAACTACCCCTGGTTTTCTTCATTCACTTCACTGCTTCTCTGTGCATTCCTTTTTACAATTCTTACATTACCCAAGAAAAGGTTTTTACGCTGCTGTTGCGTTTTACCATTTTCTCATTAAACATTTCAACCCATAAAATTATTCATGCACACTCCTGTGCATTCCCTTATCTCTTTGCTTCACACTGCTGTGCATATTTCACCATTGCTCTCACTTATGCTTCGCACTGCTGTGCGTATTTCTATTACATTCATTTATGCTTCGCACTGCTGTGCGTATTTCACAATTACATTCATGCTTGCTTCGCACTTCTGTGAGTGTTTCACCATATCATTACGATATGACTTACCAGAGGGAGGACTTACATCCCATACTTCCGTAAAAAGAAGACAGTGGAAATTAAATGGTTTCACCGATATTTTCTATGCCCATACTCCCGCTCAGGAAGAATTAAAACTTCACCATACCAACCACAGTAATTATCATTTACTGTCTTACTGAGATAAATGGCGGTAAGAGGACTTACACTTCACGTCAAAAATCCTTTCCAGGCCTTCACATCAACATTATACAATATGCTTTGGAACTTTATCGGGTCCAGGCTTTATCGCATGGCACACATATGTGCACCCACTGTTTCTGCCGATTGCGAAATCCCGATCACCACATGCCCGATATATATATTATAATATATGCCTGAAATTTATATAAAGAAAATAAAACAACCCACTGGCAGACCCGAAATATCTTTAAGCAAAATGTTGAGCAGCAGTCGGGTCCACAATATCGGGTGAGAGCTTATCGCATGGGAAAGAGACTGCACACTTGGTTTTCTCCGATAGCGAAAATATTTGTGGACCCGATAATCTATTAAAATGGATTAATACCATTGTCGGGTTCGGGTTATCGGCGATTGCTCATCGCTAATAATAAAGACTCCACTTCCATTTCGCCGATGCGATATGCCGATGCGATATGAGCTGATCGCTGAGGTTGCTGATTGCTGAATTCGCTGGGCTTAATCGCTGGGGTTCCTGCACTCTTTTGCTGATGCGCAGTTGGAATTAATTTTTCAACACTCCCCTTTAATTTCAACTTCTGGGCATTCAGTCATACCCAGAGACTTTCTCAACTCCTTCACATGCTGCTGTTACAAAAGAGTCTTCCTCTTAACAGAGGGATTCACCAGAGATTATGCTGAAGAGCATCTTCCTCTTGACAGAGGGATTCTCCAAAGACAACAAATCTTCCTCTTAAGAGAGGGATTCACTAACACTGCTTCAGATGCAGTTTCACAAGCAACAAAATAGTCTTCCTCTTAATAGAGGGATTAACCTGAAACTGTGCTTAAGAGCACCTTCCTCATGACAGAGGGATTCACCATAACAATGTGCTGAAGAACACCTTCCTCTTGACAGAGGGATTCACCTGTGACTATGCTGAAAAACATCATCCTCTTGATAGAGGGATTTACCATGTGTATGCTAAAAAGCATCTTCCTCTTGACAGAGGGATTTACCATGACACTGTGCTGAAAAGCACCTTCCTCTTTAACAGAGGGATTACAACCAGATACATTCGCACTGCATTTCAATGCATTTCAATCTCCAAACAAAACAAAATTTACATAAACTCTTTTTCACTATTGTGTGAAAAATAAAATTTACTTTTACTGCTGTAAAAGTCTTCTGGTTTCATTTACTCTGCTCAGGCTGCTGCAGTTTTCACTTGCTTCACATTACTGGCATATCTTCACCAACAAAATTTATGAGA
Source organism: Pinus taeda (assembly GCA_000404065.3). NCBI lineage: Eukaryota > Viridiplantae > Streptophyta > Pinopsida > Pinales > Pinaceae > Pinus > Pinus taeda. The sequence continues at coordinate 34,150 of APFE030619113.1, forward strand.
TTTGCGCTGCTAGGCATTCCAATTCACATTCCAATTCACACTGCTGTGAAAAACTTATATTCCATTTGCAAGCTGCTCCGAATCCTTTTTCTTCTCAACAAGCTGCTGTGTTAAAAACTTTTGCATTTACTACTGTAAGCTGGGAAATTCTTACTTTGGTTTACTGCTGTAAAATAAGAATTTATTTCACATTCACTCATGTGTGAAATTTTCATTACATTTAAAATTCTGAGTTCTCACATAAAAAAATTTATTCCCATTCATTTCATCAAACTATAAGCACCTGTAAAAAGAATTCCAAACTTTCACTTGCTGCCACAAGTCTTTTTTCCTGTCACACTATTGTGCTCTTCTGGGATTTTATTCGCTGCTGCGAACCATTTCATTTTTCATCTCTTGCCTTTTGTTCTGCCTTCGCACTGATGTGCGGATCTCCTTGTTTTGCATTACAATGCATATCATCACTTGACAGCCATTACAAACACATACCTTCATGGCTTTTGCTTCCACAAGCTCAAAGCTGCTTCACCTCTGCACTACAGTGCATAAAATAAACATTCTCAACAAAAAAAAATTCATGCATGGCTGCATAACAAAAATTTAAAAACTGTTGTTTTATATTCTATCTTCCCACTGCTGTGAGAGTCTCCATGCTTTGCATACTTTTCTTATTGCGCTGCTACACTTCACATTTGAGCGCTGCCCCTTTTTCTTCTCTGCTGTTATGGCAGATTTAACTTCATATTTTTCCCTTAAAAAAAAGGTCTTTATCAAAGAGTGACTGTTAAGACAGTTCAGCAACAAAAATTACAAGCTCCCCTTTAATGTGTGCTTGTCTTCTTTTGGCAGATTTTTCTCAAAACAAATTTGGATCCACTTGGGAGTTCAAGGAGTTTTCAGATTGCTTTTCCTTCCTTCTCCATATTTGTGTAATTTTCTTCTTTTGCATGGGTCTAGCTTGTGTAGAAGCCCATGTCAAGTTACAATCTCGTGCCATATGCCCAATGTCATGACACTTAAAACATTCAACATTATTCATGAATAAAAATTCATGATTTCTTCTTGTGAAATTATTTCTTGGAGATTGTCGGGGACCACAACATCTATCTCCATGAAATGCTCTACAGTCCTTTGCCATATGACCAAAGTTTGAGCAAGAATAACAATAACCAAAAAATGAACTTTGGTACCTGGGAGATGGAGGTTTCCTTGACGTACTTCTGAAGCCTTGCTGCCTTGAGATCATTTGATGATCACCATTGCCTCTTGCATCTTTGCCATCAGCTACATTTCTCCTTGGAGCTGGTTTTCTACTTGGAGCAGGATTTCTTCTATTGCACCCTTCATTTTTCTCCTTGTCTTTGCTGGAACTAGGAGCATCACCATTTCTTTCTGGCTTCTTCACATCTCCTTTGCTTAAAGCATTTTCATCCTTGTTTGAGGATTCACCTACATACCCAAGTCCTGATTTATCAAATGGAGATCTGTGATAGCTGAGCATGTCATCCAAAGCTTGAGAGCTCTTCATGATCTTGTTCATCCCTTCAACTTTCTTCCTGAGGAGGACAATCTCCTCTTCTAATCTTTCACACTCATCATTCTTCTTTGCAACTTGTTCCTCAGTTTCTTCCTTGCTTCGAGTAGCTTCAGCTGCTGCTATTTTAAAATAGATTATATCTGACTTCATTTTGGAGATTTCTGCTTGACTGCTCTCCATTTTCTTTTCAGCTACTTGTGCCTGCTTCTTGGCTTCATTCAACTGGTTTGTCATGGATATGACTTCTTCTTGATGCTTCCTTCTGCTTTCATCAAGTTCCTTCTTAAGCTTGGCAAGCTCTTCATCTCTTTCTTGCACTTGAAGCTTGATGAGGTCAACCTTCTCATTTTCAGCTTCTATGATGGGTTCAGAATTTCCTTCTTGATTCATGGTCATGATCAGTGCTCCCTTTGCATGAAGCTCATGCAGTCTGTCCCATATATCCTTTGCTGATGAATAATTTCCTAGATTCTTCTTTATAGAATCAGGCAGCCCATCCAAGATTATCTTTGCTGCTTTTGCATTGTACTCCTTGGATTCTCCATCCATTTTGCTATCATCAATCACTGACTCCCATATTTCCATTCCTTCAGACTGTAGGAAAGTCCTCATTATTATTTCCCACATATCAAAGTCCCCATCGAACCTTTGAGCCTCAAATAAAATGCTTTCAAATAGATTGCCTTCTATTTTAACAGAGGAGGGAGACACAACCTTAGGGGATTTGGACACTTTCTTCTTTGACCTTGCCATTTTTAACTATTTTTAAAATCCCTGACTGTGTTTGTTAAATGACTCACTGTTTCTTCAACAGCAACTAAAAAATATGAGAAATACCTGAATCCCTTTGGCTGAAACTTCACACAGCTGGAGAAGCTTTACTGCTGTTGCAACAAGGGTCTTTCCTTCAGCTTCTTTGACACTTCAAAGAGCATGAACCTGCTCTGTCACCATCAAAGAGCATGAACCTGCTCTGTCACCATCAAAGAGCCTGGACTAGCTCTGATACCACTGTTGGGTATTTTTTTGTTTGATGGGATGGGAAAATACCAAAACCAAACATAAATTCATACACAGAGTCAATGCTCTGTTTTCCTTTGCTCCAGGATCTTTTTACACAGAGGACCCTTTTTAAAAAAAATAGCTGAGAATAGAGTATTTCACCACCATAAAAGATTTCCATTCATTAAAATAAACACACTAATACATATTCATCCTCTTTCACTCAGAGGGATTCACCAAAACATTACAAAAGAAATTACTCTGCCTCTTATGAAATTTTACACCACTGTGTGTAAATATTTCATTTACATTCACTGCTGTGAAAAACAAAAATTACAGGGATTTACACATTTACCTTTTCACTGCTGTGTGAAACTATTCATGGTTTTGAAACCAAAACTGCCCCTGGTTTTCTTCATTCACTTCACTGCTTCTCTGTGCATTCTTTTTACAATTCTTACATTACCCAAGAAAAGGTTTTTACGCTGCTGCTGCCTTTTACCATTTCCTTATCAAACATTTCAACCCACAAAAATATTCATGCACACTCCTGTGCGTTCTCTTCTCTCTTTGCTTCGCACTGCTGTGCTTATTTCTCCATTGCTCTCACTTATGCTTAGCACTGCTGTGCGTATTTCTATTACATTATCATATGACTTACCAGAGGGAGGACTTACATCCCATACTTCCGTAAAAAGAAGACAGTGGAAATTAAATGGTTTCACCGATATTTTCTATGCCCATACTCCCGCTCAGGAAGAATTAAAACTTCACCATACCAACCACAGTAAATATCATTTACTGTCTTACTGAGATAAATGGCGGTAAGAGGACTTACACTTCACGTCAAAAATCCTTTCCCAGGCTTTTACTTCACCCATTATAAAATGTGCTTTTGGAACTATATCGGGTCCAGGCTTTATCGCATGCCACACATATGTGTACCCATTGTTTCTGCCAATTGCGAAATCCCGATCACCACATGCCCGATATATATATTATAATATATGCCTGAAATTTATATAAAGAAAATAAAACAACCCACTGGCGGACCCGAAATATCTTTAAGCAAAATGTTGAGCAGCAGTCGGGTCCACAATATCGGGTGAGAGCTTATCGCATGGGAAAGAGACTGCACACTTGGTTTTCGCCGATAGCAAAAATAATATGGACGCGATAATTTATTAAAAGGGAATTAATTCCTTCATCGGGTCCGGCTCATCGCAAATGGTAAAAACAACTTTATAAAGCACCACTTCTATTTCGCCGATGCGATATCAGCTGATCGCTGAGGTTGCTGATCGCTGAATTCGCTGGGCTGAATTGCTGGGGTTACTGGAATCGCTGCACGCTGAAACACTCACGCGCAGTTGGAATTACAATTTTCAACAATGAGGTATCTCGCAATTTAAAGAAGAGCATAACAGAGACGATACGCGCTGCCAGAAGAATCGTGATAGTTTATGGGAATGTATCTCCAACTTGTTATGGGAGGGTAACCTATGGCGGATACCACATTTCTCACAGAAACTTTATCGCCTATACCTTAAACAGAGAAGTTATATGGCTGATACCCTATCTGAGCAAAGAGTGTAAAGGTTATTACAAATCTGAGGAGGCAGCAGCAGCAGGAGCCGCCATGGCTACGACGAGGGCGAGGGAGCTTGTGAGAGGCAGTATGTGGGGTCCTTCCTACAGGACCTCCATAGTAGGCTCCGCTGAATCTCGGCTCTGCATCTCTCGCCATTCAAATTAATGGAAACTGCTTACTTAATTTTGAAATCCCTCCACCTATTCTACGCTCAAAACTGCAAATTAGGATTTCACAATAAGAGGAAACACAATCACAAACTTGATAGACAGGAGAATTGCAATGCAATGGAGCGCACCGTTTGAAGAATAAATGTGAGTGAGGTTACAGTCCAGGATATGGATATTTAAGGCGAACCAGCAGAGGCTAGGCATAGCGATGCCCACTCTTTGCTCAGAGAAGTTATATGGCTGATACCCACTCTCAAATGCAGAACCTATCAAATGATAAGTCTATCAGATGACCTATTTAAAAACGGTAGCCTATCTCAAAATGATAACCTCTCAAAATTGACAACCTATCAAATGGTAGCCTATCTAAAAATCAATAGCTTATTGCAGATAGCCTATCTAAAAATCAATAGCTTATTACAGATAGCCTTGATAATCTATCAAAACCCGAGGGCTTATTTTGATAGCGTATCAGAAACTGATAGCTTATTTTGATCGAGTATCAAGAAACTGATAGTTATCTTGATAGCGTATCAGAAACTGATAGCTCTTCCTGAGAGCCTATCTAAAAATGATAGCCTATTTCGGATAGCCTATCTATAACTGATAGCTTATTTCAGATAGCCTCTAAACTGATAGGTTATTGTAGACAGCATATCAAAAACTGATAGACTATCTAAAAATGATAGCCTATACCGATAGGCAATCTACAAACTAATAGCTTATTGTTGATAGCCTATCCAAAAACGATAACTTATTGCCGATAGTTGGGCTTATTGTTGATAGCCTATCTAAAAACGATAGCTTAGCTGAGAGCTTATTGTTGATAGTCTATTAAAAACGATAGCTTATTGCAGATGCAATATCAAAAACTAATACCCTATCTAAATTTGCGGATAGCCTATCTAAAAATAAGTGCCTCTCTAAATTTGCAGATAGCCTATCTAAAATTGCGGATGAAACTGATAGCCTTCAATAGCTTATTGTGGATAGCCTAAAACTGATATCCTATCTAAAAACAATAACTTATTGCAGAGAAGCTATCCAAAAATTATAGTCTATCTGAAAATCTCTTATTGCAGAGGACTTATCCTTCACAAATAACTTCTCATTTATCCTCTGATAACTTGTCCGCCCGCTAAAATGAAAGATCAGTCATCACCCCGAGAAATTATGCGCCAAAAACCATCCGACTTATCCGCTGAAAAGGAACTTCCATTATCTCCTGCTTATACGACAAAAGGAACATCACTGGTCGCTTTTGAGCGTCTGTGAAAGCTCCATTCCAGGGTACAATTCAATCATGGTTTCCTCTGAGCCTTTGCAGGGACAATAGATATCTGATGAGAAACTCTGCTGCTCTCCATCTCTGGGCACCTTTTCCTTCAGAGTATGGCTTCTTTTCTTTAATGAGTCCTCTTTTTCCTGTCGAATATGCCGAGATTTTATATGGCTCCAGAAGGGCAAAGGGAATGTGTCTATTGTTTACTAGGTCAAAGCACAACAGTCTCCTCGTAGATCGTAGAAGTCTCCCAGATCTAGAACCAGCGGTGCGCGAAGAGAATAACCAGGGGTGCGCCTAACTACAATTTGGAATTTTCTCATATAGCTTACTTCTCTTTCCTAATGTTCCTGTATGCTATTTTTTTTCCTGAAAAATCTTAATTTTCATTAAAATATTTTAAAGCAGTTTTGAATTTCAATTATTTATAAAAAAACAAAAACAAGTTTGAGAGGGTTAAATCAATATCAGTAATTCCTAATGTTACTGTATATTTTTTTTTTTTCTTTTTTTAATGCAGTTGTCTATAATGAGACCTTTGGAAAGCTTTTCTGGCTGGTTTTTCCGGTCAAAATACCGCAGCAATTTATTGGAATCGCAAGTTTGATAGCTATTTTCTGCACAATCAAAGGGTCCCAAGGGTTTTTCAGGGTGCTGAATCCAAATATGCAGTTAAAAAACCATTTTAACTGCTAGAAATCAAGATTTAACCTAAATTTCTTGGAGTAGTCTACCTAGGCGGTAGAATGGCCCGTTTTCTGGCACCAGCCGGAAAATCGTCCGGCTCCGGCCAGCGGCAACCTCTCTGCCCTCCGCCACCATCCCCTAGCTCCGCCACCCTCTTTCTCCACCACCCTCCCCTGACAGTCCTGACATTCCCTCTCATTCTCTGACACTCCCCTGACAGTCCTGACATTCCCTCTCATTCTCTGACAGAAAAATCAGAATGCAGGCGCCTGACCTCCCCTGACCGATCGGGGACGAGCTGGATATTATGGCCAGTTCGAAATGGTCACCCGCGTGCTCACTGCAATTACTTTTCGACCTGGCGCTCTCCCGCTCTGCGATTCCGCTCTGCAGCTCCCCCGGTGCTTCCCGCTCTGCATTCCTCTCTGCAGGTCGGGTTCTCAAGTACACTTCTCAAGTTTGTTTAAAGGGCAGAATGATATATCCGCAAACTTTTCTTCAATGAACAGGTAACAAGCGAAGTTCACGGAGGTCAGTACATTCATATCCGATATGCAAGGGATTTCGTTCAAAAATATTATGATAGGGAAGTCTATTTCCTGTTCCAATTTTGTGTTATGAGGAACTGGCATCTTGTTGCAGCCGAAGATGGTTATTTAGGACCAAGATTGTGAAGACTGGTGTTACCACATTTTATTCTTCCTTTGAATTTCCGGATTATGTGGAGAAATTCAATGTTACAAGTGAGTGGGAGGAAATTACAACTCTTGTGGCAGCATGAAACTCAGGTAGACAAAGGTGTCTTGATTCATATTTTCAGTCCATTTCATTTATATATCTACTTGTACCTGAAACCTAAATATTTGCATTTGCAGGTGCCTCTACAACTGCCAAAACAAAATATATGGACTCCCCTTTGACACATTCCAAAGACCATAGGGAAACAGAAGCACATCTATAGCTTATTTGCCAACATCTGACATTGTATTCTTGTAAAGAACTGAGACAATTAGGGGAGTTTTGCAGTTGGGAAAAAACTTCCAGAGTTAAATGTCGGCAGGTGTGAATAAGTAGAGAAGCTGTCGTGCCTTGAAACGTTGATATTCGTAGGTGATTGATGTTTCTTGGTGTGGAGAATTCATGTCTTTAGAATGTAATGTTCGTAATTGTTCCAAACTGAAAAAGGATGGGGAATTCTTGATCAGTTGCGCCAATAATTAAATAAAAACCTCTGCAGCAGATGGTAACGCTGTGTTACAAAGAACACAGACAAATCAGCAGTTTCTATTGTTTAAGTTATGCCGAGCGTTGAGATTGTTTAATCCTTGTCAAAATAGTACAGTAGCACAGCGTAGTCTTGGGTACAGGCACCGGATGGGTAGTTTTATGATGTTCTATTTGTAAATAAAGTGATGGTTTATTGGGTATAATAAAGAGAGACGTTGCCAAGTTTGTTGTGGATATTTGCTCTCAATTTGTGGTTTAATTTCAAATTCTTGATAGGTTAGTGATGCTGACATGGTATCAGAGGTTCGTGGCACTCTCTAGGAGAGTGGAGACATTCAGATGACAATCACTTTGATAATTATCTCACCATTAGTGGTAACAGTTCGTAGCCTTCTTCGGAAGCTCGAATGGTCTGTTTCATCCTGGTTATTTTGCAATATTCTTGCATTTCCAGTTCATAATCCTGGGTTTTTCCTTTTCTCCTTAAAGCCTAAAGGACTTAATAACATTCTATTACTTTGTTTCTTTTATCGCTTTTTGGTTTTATATTTTAAACTTTCAATTCTTCAAGGTTATCGAAAAGTTTGGGAAATTACAGTTTGAGCAAAATTAATATGAACATTAATGTTTGGCACTTGGGAGATAATTCCAACTGTAATTTTTATGCCATGTAGAACCTATTTTATTAGGTGATATATTTGTTCGCAATATATTGTATCTTGGTTTTTTTTGGAGGTGGAAGCTCCTTTGTGTAGATTTTGTGGTGGGTTTTCCATATTTTAGCCGGGCAAAAGTTGGGATGCAGCACATTTGTCTTTATAATTTCCCTATTGATAGAAAATCGCAGTGTTATGGTTTAGCATTCTCAACATCTGAATATCTGTATTATAAGAACTGCCCCCCACTGGTTTACTGCTAACCTAGTTTCAATTCTCAGCTCATTCTTGTTTGTGTTCTACACTAACTCCTGAAAATATTTGACCACTGCTCAGAGCAAAGATCAACATTCAATCATAATAGTATATGTTCTTTTCACTGGTTGAACTGGTTTGCATCCAGAAAATCCATAAACAAATAAATAAACTGGTTGTATTTAAAGATCTATCAATAAACAAATAACATTCATGATGAACTTAATCAACCTCCAAAGATGGAGGTGGAGATGGCAGGAATTAGATTTATACTCCATAAAGAAGATAATCATGGTAATAAGATGCATTTCAATGACTTGCACTAGAAAATATCGTTGTGATATATGCCATTACAATAAGACAGCTTACAAGTACTAATACCATATTGATAAGAGCCACATACTATAGAGAACCCAGAATGTAGGAGAGAAAGGGTCCAAAAATAAGGAGTGACCTTGGCACTTCCATGTTTAATTAGTCATCTCAAAAATACAATTTAAACAATGAAAAATTACACATTTTTTTTGCACTTTAAAATAAGTTTGTACTTGAGGAAATTTGATCCATCTCGGCATTTTTCCTTGGCAATCCTCATCCAGGAGAGCCAGTAGAGCTTCCAGATCTTATAGACTAGATATGCTTTTGCTTTTGTCTTTTTCTTTTCTAGGAGTGACCTTGGCAAGTGGACCCTGAATCCGTCTTCTGAATCTCCGCAGGGGAATGCCCCAATTAAACATTTACATTTTTCCCATCTTCATGTCAGTTTTCCTGAATTCATACATGTAATATGATGGACTCTATCTTCTAAATTTTATGAACTTTGTTGTCATATGATGGACTCTATCTTCTAAATTTTATGAACTTTGTTGTCAGATATTTGCAGCTTTTGATGCGCGTATTCCTGTTCAGTTAATCACCCATTCAGTAACTTTTGTGGGAGCCATTTCTTTATTTAATTTCTCTAAGGAAACTGAAGGATTCATTGATGGACCAAATGTTAAGAGCTACTCAGATTAATCGAAACTCCAAATGGGTGTTCCTGTGTTCAACCCTAGCAAGAAGTCTAATCTGGTGTATGTATCATACACATACAGGGCAAGCACAATTTAGTAATAGTTGCCAATAACCTTGTACATGAACTCTTGAAAGTATTTGAACACTGCTCAGAGAAAATATCCCCATTCAATCATAAAAGTAATATATGGTGTTTTCAGTGATTTTAACTTGCTTGTATTCAGAGAATCCATGAACAAATAAATATGTTTCTTGTATTTAAAGAATCTATCAATAAACAGATAACATGTGTGATGAGCTATTCTGTTGAGAATCTCATTTTTCATGAAGAACTTAAGCCCAAACTGCATGAAGAAAACAATGACGGCAATCAACTTATACATTAACTCCTCAAAATATTTGACCACTGCTCAGAGCAAAGATCAACATTCAATCATAATAGTATATGTTTTTTTCACTGGTTGAACTTGTTTGCATCCAGAAAATCCATAAACAAATAAATAAACTGGTTGTATTTAAAGATCTATCAATAAACAAATAACATTCATGATGAACTTAATCAACCTCCAAAGATGGAGGTGGAGATGGCAGGAATTAAATTTATACTGCATAAAGAAGATAATCATGGTAATAAGATGCATTTCAATGACTTGCACTAGAAAATATCGTTGTGATATATGCCATTACAATAAGACAACTTACAAGTACTAATACCATACTGATAAGAGCCACATACTACCAAAACCTAGAATGCAGGAGAGAAAGGGTCCAAAAATATGAGAAGTGTACTTGAGAACCCGACAAAAGTAGAACTATTCTACAGAGCTGCAAAGTCTTCCTTTAAATTCATCTGAATGTCTCCACTCTCCTAGAGAGTGCCACGAACCTCTGATACCATGTCAGCACCACTAACCTATCAAGAATTTGAAATTAAACCACAAATTGAGAGCAAATATCCACAACAAACTTGGCAACGTCTCTCTTTATTATACCCAATAAACCATCACTTTATTTACAAATAGAACATCATAAAACTACCCATCCGATGCCCGTACCCAAGACTACGCTGTGCTACTGTACTATTTTGACAAGGATTAAACAATCTCAACGCTCGGCATAACTTAAACAATAGAAACTGCTGATTTTTCTGTGTTCTTTGTAACACAGCATTACCATCTGCTGCAGAGGTTTTTATTTAATTGTTGGCGCAACTGATCAAGAATTCCCCATCCTTTTTCAGTTTGGAACAATTACGAACATTACATTCTAAAGACATTGAATTCTCCACACCAAGAAACATCAATCACCTACGAATATCAACGTTTCAAGGCACGACAGATTCTCTACTTATTCACACCTGCCGACATTTAACTCTGGAAGCTTTTTCCCAACTGCAAAACTCCCCTAATTGTCTCAGTTCTTTACAAGAATAAAATGTCAGATGTTGGCAAATAAGCTATAGATGTGCTTCTGTTTCCCTATGGTCTTTGGAATGTGTCAAAGGGGAGTCCATATATTTTGTTTTGGCAGTTGTAGAGGCACCTGCAAATGCAAATATTTAGGTTTCAGGTACAAGTAGATATATAAATGAAATGGACTGAAAATATGAATCAAGACACCTTTGTCTACCTGAGTTTCATGCTGCCACAAGAGTTGTAATTTCCTCCCACTCACTTGTAACATTGAATTTCTCCACATAATCCGGAAATTCAAAGGAAGAATAAAATGTGGTAACACCAGTCTTCACAATCTTGGTCCTAAATAACCATCTTCGGCTGCAACAAGATGCCAGTTCCTCATAACACAAAATTGGAAAACAGTAAAGAGACTTCCCTATCATAATATTTTTGAACGAAATCCCTTGCATATCGGATATGAATGTAATGACCTCCGTGAACTTCGCTCGTTACCTGTTCATTGAAGAAAAGTATACGGATATATCATTCTGCCCTTAAACAAACTTGAGAACCCGACCGGCAGAGCGGAATCGCAGAGCGGGAAGCACCGGGGGAGCTGTAGCGCTGAATCGCAGAGCGGGAGAGCGCTGGGTCGAAAAGTAATTGCAGTGAGCGCGAGGGTGACCATTTCGAACCGGCCATAATATCCAGCTCGTCCCCGATCCGTCAGGAGATGTCAGGGGCCTGCATTCGGATTTTTCTGTCAGAATGAGAGGGAATGTCAGGACTGTCAGGGGAGGGTGGCGGAGAAAGAGGGTGGCGGAGCTAGGGGATGGTGGTGGAGGGCAGAGAGGTTGCCGGTGGCCGGAGCCGGACAATTTTTCAACAGGTGCCAGAAAACGGGCCATTCTACAGCCTAGGTAGACTACTCCCAATTTCTTCTTCGGCCGGATTCCGTCACCGGAATCTCCAAAAAATCGCATTATAGACAACTCCTTTTTTTACCCGGAGGAAAAATCTTAATTTTCATTAAAATATTTTAAAGCAGTTTTGAAGTACACTTATTTATAAACCAAAAAAAAAAACAAAAACAAGTTTAGAGAGTTAAATCCATATCAATTTTTTCAATAAGAAAAACATATAAACATAATTATAACTAATTTTAATTAAAATATTTTAAAGCAGTTTTTGAAGTACAAACTATTTATTAAAAAAAATAAAAACAAAAACAAGTTTAGAGAGTTAAATCCATATCAATTTTTTCAATAAGAAAAACATATAAACATAATTATAACTAAAGCCTTGCGTTATTTAGGAGGGAAGATTAGTTATATGCCCTAGAATATTATATAGAAAATTGAAAGAAGATTAGTTATATGCCCTAGAATATTATAGCTTTACAATAATTACTTATTAACCAAATTAATTTTAGTATTAAAATAAAAAGGTAACATATTATTTATATATAATCATAATGTGCTTATAAGAATTTTGGTTTTATATATAATCATAATGTGTTTGATAAGAATTTTGGTTATTTCCATTTAGTACAGATTTATGGTAGAGGAAACACATAATTTATATAATCTAAGAATTTATATAATTATAGTGTGTTTGATAGGAATTATTGTTATTTCCATTTTCCTAAAGTAAGTAAAAATTTATGGCAACTTAAAAGTGAATTGAGGAATATATAATTTTGTAAAATCATAAAACGAGTACAAAATTTATAGCAACTTTTCTTTCCAGTTTTTAAAAGTTTCTTGATTAAAATTTTCCTAAATTGAATAAATGCAGAAAAGAGAAACGTGAAGGATTAGAGCAGAGGACCGAAGAGAGAGTTGATCAAAGCAAGAGAATTCTCATATCAATTGAGTGAAATTTCCCTATGATATGTATGATATGAATGTGTAGTGAAATTTCCCTATGATATGTATGATATGAATGTGTACTATAAGTCATGATATACTGTTATGAAACTAGCTCAAGAAAAGAGAGAAAAGATAGATCAACGCCTTAGAATTCAGCCTCTTCGAGGGGGCAACCTCCTTTACATTACATAAATAAGTGGCTTTTTTGCTTTTCATTAGAATATATTATACACTCTCCTCTCCTATCATGTGATGTTTCTATGTTGTCCATTTTTGTCTGATTAATAGCCTCTAAAAATTATATAGGACGAAAGCTTGTTCTGAAGCTCTTTCTCATATGTGTAGAAATAAGATTAAAAAGTGCATCCATTTATGAGTAAGTCAATTCCAATTTATATTTCTAATAAAAATTTAAAAAACAATGCAATAATATTTTCCAAGGACTTATTTTCCCACTGGAGGAAGAAATATAGAGTTATATATCATGATATTTGTCATTATACATTTCAATTACAGGTTTGGAATCACATTTAAATGAGTTTCATAGTACAAGAATAGAGTTCCATCCAAAAAAAAAAAAAAAAAAATGTTTTGTAGTGAGTTGTTTTTGAATCTAGGATATCTTGCTAGTATTTTCTCTATCTTATTGTGTTAAATTGCTTTCACATAATATTAAAAAAATATTAGTTAAAATTATTAATTAATTTTAATGGCAATATAAAGATAATGTTTCTCTCCTCTTTTTTTTTATAAGGCTATAAAGGAGAAGGATAGGAAAATGCCCAATGCAAATTCAACCATTTAAGCATTATTAATAATAACATTGGTTTCATGTTCATTATTTTTATTATAAAATAAGATAAAGTTTAGAGAAACAATTACAATTATTTATAATGAAGTTATAAAGTATGGGTCTTAGCTTCCATTTTACCACAAGTTGCAATTTGTTTCTTAGAGTCAATTATAAAAGCAAAATGAAGTAGAAAAACTAATATTCTAAGCTTTTTAAGGTGTGACTTGGCAAAGCCAAAATGGACATGATGTTGAGAATCGTGATTGCTGTTAGACCAAAACTCGCAGGTGTTAGTCAACAATCATATCGCCAGGGATAAGGATCCACGAGAGGCGGTTAGTCCATGTCGCGAAACACATGGGGAGTGTTTATCCAATGTCCAACAATTTCCCACCCAATGTAAACAAGGCATGTATTGAACTTGTGACCTACACTCTAACACCACTTGTTGGGAATCATGATTGTTGTTAGACCAAAACCCGCAGGTGTTAGTCAACAATCGTATCGCCAGAGAGAAGGATCCACGAGAGGTAGTTAGTCCATCAGGGGAGTGTTGGTTTATCCAATGTCCTACACATTATTTACAATGATATCAATTTGTTTCCTAGAGTCAATTATAAAAGCAAAATGAAGTAGAAAAACTAATATTCTAAGCTGTTTAAGGTGCGACTTGGCAAAGCCAAAATGGACATGATGTTGAGAATCATGATTGCTGTTAGACCAAAACTCACAAGTGTTAGTCAACAATCGTATCACCAGAGATAAGGATCCACGAGAGGCGGTTAGTCCATGTCGCGAAACACATGGGGAGCATTTATCCAATGTCCAACAATTTCCCACCCAATGCAAGCAAGGCGTGTATTGAACTTGTGACCTATGCTCTGACACCACTTGTTGGGAATCACGATTGTTTTTAGACCAAAACCCGCAGGTGTTAGTCAACAATTGTATCGCCAAAGAGAAGGATCCACGAGAGGCAATTAGTCCATCGGGGGGGTGTTGGTTTATCCAATGTCCTACACATTATTTACAATGATATCACATGCCAATCACATTTCCAACCTATTATTCATTATTAGAAATAACATCCATTTTATGCTTTGCTTTTATTATTGTAATTAAGATAAAGTTTAGAGAAATGCAATTACTCAGTGAAATTATAATGTATGGGTTTTAGTTATCATTTTACGACAAGTTGCAATTTTCTTGCTAAAGTGATTTATAAAAACCAAACGAAGTAGAAAAATGAGTATTATAAGCTCCTCAAAGTGTGTCTTGGGAAGGCTAACATGGACATGCTATTCACACACTTTCGATGCTTATCAATTTATCACATCATATGGTCACGACCTTGAAGGGCGTTCTTGCAATACACGAATTGTGTTTTGGATCCACCATCTAAAATCTAGTTGATTAATGGTCTAACAATGCCACCTAAGAAGAACATGTTTCCCAATATTTATGTCATACTGTTACATCATCTTGTTTTGTGCTAAATAAGGTTTGTGTTAGTCATTCTTAATAAATAATCTCATTCCCAAATGTTGTTGAGGCTATATTTGTATAACAAAAATATATGCATGTTATCAATTGCAACATGGTAAGGCATTTCAATAGTGACCCAACAAACAAATTGATAGGTTGTGGTTGGCTAAACACAATCATTTTGAAAATAATATACAGTGCAATAATGTGACCAAGCGTGGTGAATGAAGTACTAATTTTAGAAAAAATTCCCTATCGAGACATTGTGGTAGTGGTATTAAAGACAACTTATTTAAAATTACAACAACAACAAAAAAATTAAATAAATAAATAACGACCATTTGCAATTTCAATATTTTGATAAATAAAAAAAAACCAATAAAACCCTATAATACTCAAAACATCATAATTTTGGTATTCATCTATTCAAAACATCATAATTTTGGAATTTATCTACTTGACATAATTATTTTCAATAATGTCATTTTAATGTGCTATTAATAAATACTTTCATATGGTTATATCAACATTTTCCAAACATTTTCCAATCGATGATAAATTTTAGTTTTTCCATTTATGATTTAAGTTGAAATGACATTTTTGTAGCACATTTATAAATTTAATCATTAGTTTGATAAATAAAAAACCAATAAATTCATATAATACTCAAAACATCATAATTTTGGTATTCATCTATTCAAAACATCATAATTTTGATATGTATCTACTTGACACAATTATTTTCAATAATGTCATTTTAATGTGTTATTAATATTTACTTTTCATTTGGTTATATCAAACATTTTCCAATCTGCGATAAAATTTAGTTTTTCCAATTATGATTGAAGTTGAAGTGACATTTTTGAAACACATTTATAAATTTAATATGTTGATTACAAAACATCAATATGCATATTTACTATTAAAATATTAACTTCAATTTTCATTTAAAGAAATGAAATGTCCATTTTTTTATGTAACCCTACTTCAATTTAAGTATTATAATAATAATAATAATGTACAATGTTGACTTGATAGCTCAATTCAACAAGCATTCTAATCCATTGCAAGATACAATATTATTATGGACTATGCAACCCAAATCAAACCAATTGTAAAAAAACTAATATAAAATGGCTGCAATTTAATGACAAATGTTCACTTAATCATTCATCTTAAATCATATTTAAATTCACATAAGAGGTTCTTCATTATATACCAAATATTACAACAGATAAAAACATGGCAATTAAATGTTTAATTTTACAATACACGTATCAAGTGATTTCAAGTAATAAAAGAAGATAAAGGAACTAATAATCGCAATTAAATGTTTAATTTTACAATACAGGTATCAAGTAAAAATCAAGTAATAAAAGAAGATAAAGAAACTAATAATGGCAATTAAATGTTTAATTTTACAATACACGTATCAAGTAATAAAAGAAGATAAAGGAACTAATATGGTGTCTCAATCACA